>WBMY01000651.1:564358-612324 GCA_013397315.1 Donacobius atricapilla | reverse complement strand
AAAAAAAAAAAAAAAGAAGGCTTTTTCTTCCATAACTGGGTTGTTCAGCCGGTTTCCGCTGTTCGCCTCTCGGAACAGGCGCAGTTTGCTCGGCAGCAAACTTCTGGGGAAGGCTTGAGCGGATTGTGTGGGTGAACATTGCCACCTAACCTTTCCGGGAAGAAAAGCCGCCGCAGCCTGGGCGAGGCGGAGCGGGAGGCTCGGAGCCGGTTTAGCTCGCTCAGGGCTCTTTCGGCTTATTTCTGCTCCTTTTCCAGGCAAGAGGGCTTGTCCCGGAGAGCAGCTGGCCAGGACCGAGCTCTTCATCTTCTTCGTGGCTCTCCTGCAGAAGTTCACCTTCCAGGCGGCCGCGGCGGCCGCGCCGTCCTTCGCCTTCACGCTCAGCCTCACCCGCTGCCCCAAACCCTTCCGGCTCTGCGCCCTGCGCCGCCACTGAGCCGGGCCTGGCGCTGCCCCGGGCCTGGCGCTGCCCCGGGCCTGGCGCTGCCCCGGGCCCCGCTGCGGCCTCACTGACCGGCAGCCCCCTTTTCCCGAGCACACCAGACATCTGGGGAGGAAACGGTGGGCGCTGGAGGTCCAGCACCCGCGGGCAGCTGGGCAGCACAAGGGCCGCGTCCTGCAAACACAGCCCTTGTGGCTCCTCACCTCATTCCTGCTCCTTGCTACCGGCCTGACAAAATGCACGCATTTAAGAGCCTTATTACCTCATTTCCACTGTCAGCGATTCCCAGGCAGGTGTCTGCCAGCTGCACAAGCATGGTTTGGTGTTGACTTTTCCACAGGAAATGTGTCCATCACCCAGAGACCATTTAGCAACCCCTAATGCTGCAGCACCCAGCTAGCCAAGGGCTCCTGAGGTGTCCCTGCTCAGAGGGAGCAGCTGGCCTTGGACACAAGCTCTGGACTCACGACTCAGCATCAATTTGGACTTTCAGGTGGCCACAGCCAGTCCTGAGCCTCAGGTGGGCTTGGGCTCAGCGTGGTGGACACTCCCTGCAGCACCACGTTGCTGCTGTGTGATGGAAATCACAGAATCAAGGAATCGTTTGGCTCGAAAGGGACCTTAAGGATCAACAGCTCTGCCATGGGCAGGGACACCTTCCACAAAATCAGGTTCCTCCAGGCCCCATCCAACCTGGCCTTTGACACTTCCAGAGATAAAAAATACCTAAGCAGAGATCTCTGCAGCAGCATCAAGCGTTTTTTTGGATCTCAAAGTGTATATGGAAATTTTAATTAGGAGGCTGCAGGGGAGCAGAAGCAGCTTCTACAAAAGCCCACCCCAAGTGGGATGGCACAAGGAGCAGTGCTTCCAGCAGGTCTGGGAGGGCTATAAAAATATGATACAGGTTTTATATTAGAAAAGCAAAAGGTTTGTGCTAGTAAAATACAAATCAGAAAAGCTGCAATAAAATAATCCCCTGGGGTTGCTGGGGAGCAGTTCACCCGAAGCGCAGCAGAAAGGGAACAGCAGAGAATGTTGGAAGGGTCGTGCCCGTGGTGGCTCAGCACTGGCCCTTAGGAAGGAAATGTTGGAACAGTGGCTTGGTGGTGGGAAGTCACGAGTTCCGTTTCTGGCAAAGGTTTGTGTCGTGTGTGAGCAGCATGGGCATAGCATGGGGCCGAGGAAGCAGCTGGGGACAGGACACCCTGCATGAGGGACACAGCTCCTTCCTGTGCCAGGTCTCTTTGGATAGGAGTTAATTAAATATGCAACTTGTAGAGAATTTTTCCATTTACGGGACCAAGCATTTACACTTAGAAATGCTGTCTCCTGTGTGCTTCAGTTTGCACTATAGTCACAGCAAAGATTATTCTGTTTCCTCTTGGGCTTTGGGTTTTTTTTTTTGCTTCTCACCTTTCATAAGGGACTTTTCTGTGGGTACCCGCGTAGGATATGGAATAGTTAACATGAAAAGAGGATTACATCAAGTTTCATTTCCACTGTTTTTCTCCTGTCCCCGGCAATAGCGGCTTTGCTGCGGTACAAAGCAGTCCCCGTGCAGTGGCAGATTTATGCCACAGGGGAGAGTCCTCTGCACATCTCATCCCTGCCACGCCGGGCGCACGGGGATTCTCTCACTGAGCTGTCCTTCCGACCGATCCCTCTAATCCTATTGCGGTTTTAATTATTGTTTCACAGTCACAGGCTCCCATGTTGTGTTTTTGTCTTTGTAAAAGAGAAAACATAAAAGAACCAGCGACTTTTTTTTTTTTTTCACCTATGAAGTCTTCAATGCCCCTCGGGACTAGGCGCTGGTTTCTCTCCATTTCTGTATTCAATTCTGCTGTAGGTCTGACCTCTGGCATGTGGCTACAGAATGTATTGTTTGCACTGTCTTAGCAAAGAAATATTGATCCCTTCTCTCTATCATTTTCAACTTGTGTTTCTTCTTTACTTTGGGGTTTCCTCCCCTACTCCTGGAGAGGATCAGTTGTTGACATCATCTTCTTTTTCTTCTTCTTTTTTTTTTTCATCATGGGGGGAAAAATATGAAAATTAAATGCAGTGACGCCATACCTTAAAGGCAGGAGGCATGAACTTGTTTAATTTTCAAGTGGATCCTCTCATGTCACTGATGGTGAACAAGTGCATCTCCAGGGGCTCATGCCTCAGTGTGCTTAAAAAGCAGAGGTGAAAAGAGATATTCTCAAAACCAGGGCTTTCCCCTTTGAATTCCACAATAAAACAGAGATTTGACTTCCCCAGCTTCCCAGGTGTAAGGGTTATGGAGAACACGTGTATGGCATCACTCCAGTGGCTCTGCTGCACCTCTGTGCCTTGCCATCAGCACTGGACAATCCCAACAGCCACAGCTGATGCCCCCAAAAGAGAGAAAAGGAACCCAAAGCGTCCCCCAGAGCGGGAGGTGGCAGCTGATGACTGCAAAGAGCTGGGACAGAGCCGCGTGGTGCAAGGGCAGAGTGCTGCTGCTCCCTGCTTCTTTCACAGCAAAACACAACACACACGTCAATATTCCACGAGGTCCATGTGCATGAACACCTCCCCAACCCAGAGCTGCTGCTGGGTGGGAAAGGCAGCACATTCTGCTGCCAGCTACCACCAAAGGGTCCCAGCCTGCACCGCTGGGCCCCTGCATCGGCTTCTGAGCTCCTTCACGGGCTCTGTGGGGCTTTGGGAGCAGCTTCACCCCGGGGTGTGACCCAAAGGACAAGGCAAGCGGGAAGGGATGGCAGGAGAGCTCAAGGCATGGCCGGAGCCAGCTGCTCTGCCTGCACTCGGCTGGTGGAGATCAGAAAATGATGGTGCTCAGGAAGGGCTGAGCTCCGGGACAGCTGTTTGCTTTCAGCCCACGTCACCCAGACACGCGGAAACACGACACAGCATGAGTCAGATGGTTGGTGAAAGGTTTGTGCAACCTTATCTCGGACGTCCCCTGAGAGCTGGGGCTTGGCCAGGGACTCCTCACACCGCGGAGCGAGCTGCTGTAAACAGGGAAAGCTCGAGGCTCTTGGAGCAGCTGGAGACTCCCCGGCACTGAGAAGCTGAAACTGGGACAGAGCACGGTGAGGGCACCCGGGGAGGAGGGAGCAGGGTCATCCTGAGGGATGGGCGAGTGGGAACTGCGCGCTGAAACTGCCAGGTTTTAATCTCGATCCCACCAAGCTCATTTCTGTCCTATAGACAAGGCATGGAGCACTGGGATAAAGTACTGAGGGGAGGCTGGAGGGGTAAGGGGAAGCTGAGGGTGTTCTGGTTCGTGGTGTGGTTGTTTTTTTAATCAGATCAGGGGGAACGTTTCAGTTTAATCAAGAAGGGGTTTAATCCTTTCTGAAAGCTGGGAAAGCAGGAGTCTGAATGTAGCCTTGAGAGCGGGCAGCAAAAACCACTCCTTGCTGTCCTGTGTTTGCACCCACAGCTGTGCCAGCACATCACCCATCTCCCCCTGGCCCTGCGGGCCTCAGTGCTGCCCTGTGAGCTCAACCTGCCTGACCTGCCGTGGGACACGTCCCTGCAGAGCCCCACCATCCAGCCATGCTGCACTTCCTCTGGGACAGCATCTCCCTCCAGACATTCCTCATCTTTCTCTTCGTCTTCCTGCTCCTCGTAGACTACATGAAGAGCAGAAATCCAAAGAATTTCCCTCCCACCCCCTTCCGCCTTCCCTTTTTGGGGCACATTTACCTCATGGACTTCAGAGATCCTGCGGTCACAGTGAAGAAGGTACGTGGGTGGCGAGCAGTTTGGGGAAGGGATGGAGGGATTGCAGCTACACATCCCTGGCCATGCAGGAAAAGGGATAACCCAGACCCCACAGGTTGTGGAGGCAGGCAGGAGGTTTGCCCTCATCAGTGACATTTACCTGAGTACAAGCAGGGTGACAAGCATGGAGCGATTCCATGGGCAAAGGTCACAGCACAATCTCACAGGAGCAGTCACAGATGTACAAACCCTACAGGTCTGAGCGGGGGCTGGAATGGGGTGAAACAAGAACTGGAAAAACATAGGTCTGAAAAACCAAATCTAGTGAAGTTTACTTGGTTTATGGCCAATTAATACCATCTCCTGATACAGGAAATGAACACCATCACTGATTCGGGAAAAGAGGAAAGATAAAAGACTACACCCTCAGGCAGAGTGCACACATTCTGTCTCCCTTCCCATTCTTCCCTTATTTTTACCCATGTCCCCTGACAGGGCTGTCCTGGTCTCCCTAGGAACACTCACTGCAAATGAAAACCCTTTTAATATCCCCTCCCAGCTAACTAAGAGATACGGTGACATCTTTGGCCTGACCATGGGCAACACGAAGGTTGTGATGGTAAATGGGATGCAGCTGATGAAGGAAGTGCTTGTAAACCAAGGGGACAAGTTCCTGGACCGTCCTGACATTCCCATCAACGAGCAGGTTTTCAGCAAGATGGGTGAGTTATCCCTCAAGACATGCCTCGGCTGTAAGGTCCAGGCCTTGACCCTGCAGAGGTGTGAGAGCTGGAGACAAGGCAGAGCCCTGGAGCTTTTCCCCCTGAGCTGGGGGTCTGGCCTGGCTCACAGGGCGTGTTCCTGCCAGGACTGATCTCCTCCAATGGGCTCCTGTGGAAGGCACAGAGGAGGTTCACCCTGACCACGCTGCGAAACTTCGGCTGGGGGAAGAGGAGCATGGAGGAGCGCATCCAGGAGGAGTGCCAGTACCTCGTGGATGTGTTTAGGGATGAGCAGGGTGAGTGCCACGGCCCTCAGCAGCTGTGAAGGCAGGAACTGATAGGGCCTGTTATAATTTCACTGCATGCTGAAAAATACCCCACCTTGCAAGGGATGCTACAACCCTGCCAGCATCCCTGCTCTTTCCTACGGGTGCTTTGCCCTCCAGCTGGCTGGGGATGGCAGCCAGGCAACACCCACAGCATAATTCACAGCCCACCTTCAGCCTGCTCCTCTCTGGGAAATACTGTGTGTGTATAAATGCTGACGTTTCCAATGAGTTCAAATGACATCCTGCAGACCTTGCTTTCCAAAGTAAACAAACATCTCCATAAGCTGCTTGAACTGGGACCACTGGGGTTGCCCTGCCAAGCTTGGCCAGCTCATGGGGTCAGCCAGGCACCCCAGGAAAGCACTGACATAGGACAGTGCCAGTTCGGGGCCCCCCATTTCATTCGTATTTCTTGACTATTGTACCTCGGATGTGTGTTTCCTTTCTTTTCTGAGAAGTGTGGATCTTTTTCTTCTCCAGGGAATCCTTTCAACCCTCAGCTTAAAATCACTAATGCTGTTTCCAATGTCATCTGCTCCCTCATCTTTGGCAACCGGTTTGAATACCACGATGAGGATTTCCAAAGACTGCTGAAGTTGCTGTACGACATTGCTTTCCTCAGTGGATCTGCCACAAGCCAGGTACAGCCCTCCTGCCACCAACCCAAGGCCACAGTTTCTTCTCTGGAGTCAACCTCAAAAGTCACAGTGTTGTCATCCCCAAACCTGCATTCCCTATTCCTTTACACAGCACAGATTTGCCTGTCATTTCTTTCTTCCTTCTGCTAAAGTTGTGCCATGCTCATGCTGCTCTCTCTCACCCCAAATCACTTTTCCTGCCCACTGATTGCCAGCCTGACCGCTGAAATTGTGAGTAACACACAAGTTACCTCATATGGGAATTCTGCTGTTCTGGAGTTGAGCTGTTTCCACCAGCTCCAGACATTCAGCAGGTGCAATCACAGGCTAAAGTCTTGATGTCAGAAGAGATTTTAAAGTCCTTTATTCAATTTGACTTTCTCCTTTTGTGTTCAAAGCTGTACAACAATTTCCCATCTATAATGAAGTACTTACCTGGACCCCACCAAACCATTTTTAAAAACTGGAGGTTAGTGAAAAAATTTATGCAAGAGCAGATCAACAAACACAAGGAGGACTGGAACCCCTCAGAGAGCCGGGACTACATCGACAGCTACCTGCTGGAGATCTCCAAGGTCAGCAATGGGGAGAAAACCCTCCTGGAGTGGGGCTTAGAAATCAGAAGGGACGGGAAATGAGCCCAGATTCCCCATCTGAGCTGCCTGTGTGGCTTTTTCTGAGCTCAGGACAGACATCAGGTTCAGGCCACCCATGAGCAGGATGGGGATGCAGGGGGTCAGCAGCTTCTGCCAAAATCCTTGTGGTGGTCTGGATCGCGGCTGGTGCCAGGACACCCTCACTGTTCCTGCGGCACTAACACTGCTTCTCGTGAAGGACCATGACAGTGACACCTTCCGGGAGGAGCACCTCACGGCCTGCACACTCGACCTGATGTTTGCTGGGACTGAGACCACGTCCTCAACCCTCCGCTGGGCTCTGCTGTTTATGGCCACACATCCAGAAATTCAAGGTACAGTTAACCAAGAGTTGGTGCTCTCCCTTGCATATCCCTCACAGCTTTGTGACAGACCAGTTGGGAATGTCCCCATACCCCCATAAGAGGTGTTAACAGTGGCCCAGGTCTCTCGGTAGACCATTACAGAATAACCTTGTATTGTTCCAAGGGTTTTTTTTTTTCCCTGGGCTCATTCCTGCTCTTTCTCCAGCCCGGGTGCAGGCTGAGATCGATGCGGTCATCGGCCAGGCACGGCTGCCAGCCCTGGAGGACAGGAACAACCTGCACTACACCAACGCTGTCATCCATGAAGTGCAGAGGAAAGGCAACGTTATCCCTTTCAATGCACCAAGAATGGCAACAGAGGATGCCTACGTGGGTGGCTACTACATCCCAAAGGTAAACTCCCGAGTGCTGGGACTCCAGGGGCACTCCCAGCTCCCCAGGCAGGGTGCCAGACACTGCCCTCCTGGGCAGACACTGTCCCTGCCCTGTCCAGAGTTCACTCCTGCTGAACATGGATTTTTGCCAGCCAATGCTCTCCTGCTCCCTGCATGGTGCCACAGCCCCACACACGCCTTTGAGGCACGGATCCCAGCTCTTACAGGGACTTTGGCCCAGGGTTACAACAGATAAAAATGATGCTGATGAGGGAAAAATGCAGTTATGTAACTGAGAGGAGACTGGAAGATAAAATTGCCCCTCCTGCTGTCAGTGCCAGAGGAAGTGTGATTTATTTTTCTTTTTTCCTATTAGGGCACTCTTCTACTGGCAAATATAAGCTCTCTGCTGCTTGACAAGAATGAGTGGAAAACCCCTGATACTTTTAACCCCGAGCATTTTCTGAAGGATGGGAAGTTCTGGAAAAATGAATACTTTCAACCATTTTCTATGGGTAAGATTTGCTGAATTATGGTGCACATGTGGGCTTGGGTTTCCAACTGCAGCAGGGAGACAGAGAGGAAAATAACAATAGAAAGGGTAGATGCACCCTGGCAGGTGCTGCTCAAAATGCTCCCATGGCCTCCCCAAAGCACCACAACTACCCTTGGAGCCCATCTTGTCTCTTTTCACATGCACAGAAGAGAAATGAGGCTGAATAATAAAACATGCAAATTCCAGAGACCTTAGGAACATCTTCACTGAGGCCATCGCTCTGTGCTCCTGCTCCCACAGGGCTGAGCTCACCAGGAGCCTCACTGCTGCCAGCAGAGGGTTCCCCAGCCAGCACTTCCATGGGGAAGTTGCTTTTAGCACCCATTTCCCACCCGAGCACCACAGCAGAGGAGATGCAGCTCCCAGGGGTGAGCTCTCCAAGCATGGGCACATCCAGGTCATGTGTGCATGAGAATTGTCCTCACAAAGTCTTGCAATCTGGATGGCAGACCATGCTGTAACGCCAGTTATTATGGGGAAGCTTGGTTTGAAAAACTCATCCAGGAATGGGGTAACACAGCTGGACCACAGTCCTAAGGGCAGGCAGAAGAATTTTCAGCAGCAAAAGCACAGTCTGAGGATGCTGTGGGTTGCTGTCTCCACAGGGAAGCGTGCCTGCCTGGGGGAGCTGCTGGCCCGTTCCGAGCTCTTCCTCTTCTTCACGTCCCTGCTCCAGAAATTCACCTTCCAGGCACCCCCAGACACCACGCTCGGCTTCCAGGCCGTGGTAGGCATCGCACTGGCCCCACAGCCCTACAAGATCTGTGCTGTGCCTCGCTAGGGAAGCCTTGGCCACCGTCCTCACATGGAAAATCCTGTTGGGGGTGCCAAAAACAAGCCCTTGACAGCCCCGGGGGGAGGCTGGGTGGTTTCTTTCTTTCAGAGCAATTGCAAAATCATTTTTTTTACAAGTAGACCTTGCACTCTGTATCCCATAATGATGTGATCATGGGATCAACCTGGGAGCTACCAGGGCATTATTAGGCTTGTCCTGTGGCACTGTAAATTAATGAGGGGCTTGGGGTTTTCCTAATTTTATGAGGGATGGCCATGGTTCACCTTTGCAAAATGAGAGACTGCACTGTTGAAGCTGTGGCTGGGTTCAGTGGGAAAGCAATACCAGCCGTTGTTTTATAACGTTCACACAAGTATTAATTTGACATTTCCTTAATATGTACTTCTCTAAAAACATGTCACTCTATACCACCTGTCTCATACATCAATAAATCTTTATCAAAGCATTTTTTGTCATGAAGGGCTCTGCCAAGTGAAGACCAATGCAGGCCCTGTCCAGCACGGGCTGTGGGCTTTGGTCTCTGCCCCTGCACTGCAGGAGGTTGGCACTGTAAATGCAAAGGCAATTCCTACAGAAGTGATGGAAAAAATGATCCTGGCTGCACAGCTGGAATTACAAAATGCAAAATCCTCCCTGTTTACCTGCCCAGCATCACGGGGTGGCTGCTGTGTCCAAGGGCAGTGGGTGAGCTCCAGCAACACACGATGTGGTTAAGCTGCACTCAGCAGTCTCACAAGGAAAAGGGTGCCTTGGAAAATAACAGCAACAAATTACTCTTTTGAACCATCATCTATACAATGAAACAGCCCCAAGATTGGCAACCAATGGTTAACACCAGTAAATGCACTGAGCTGGGCAACAGCTGCACACAGGGACACTGCTGAGGCCTCCAGGCAGAAGCTGCAGCTCCAGGAGCAGGACAGGGGCTGCCTCAGGAAATCCACAGCACCAGGAACACACACCTCTAGCTCCTGCTCTCCTGCTGAGGAAAGGAGCAGAGAGCAATTTTCTCCTTTTTTCGATTTTCCCTGGAGTACAGCTCACCTCTTCCTACAGGAAGCAAATTTCTCCCAGGAGGACACAGCTTCTGGCACAGCTCCTTCCGAATGCATGGGGGGTTCTGCCACCTCCTCTGATTTTCTGTGCCAGTGGAAACGAGTTTGGACCGAGATACTGTTCCTGGTACTTGAGGCTGTTCCACAGACCCATAAGGTGGAGAAATGAGGACACATGGTGGGACACAAACCGATCCATTTATTAAATGCAGACTTGTCTCATCCCACTCCTAGGGAGAACCTGGTCAGCCCCAGCCCTCCTCTCCTCATGCCAGCTGCCCTCCAGCCTGCTGCTGGCATGGGCTCCCACACCTCCCCTCTCCAGCAGAAACAAGGAAGTCATTTGACTTTCTTGACTTGATATTCTTTTCCTTCTCTGAGAGAAGCTGAAGGCGGGAAGGCTGCAAATAGACTGCATGCTTGGAATTGACTGGGAGCAGGGCAGGGGAATAGTGGGAAGTTTCTGCTGTGTGAGCATTACTCCCAAAACAGTTCCAGTTCACAGGTGAAATCTGACTGTTTTGTGGTACTTTTCCTGCCCAGTGCTTTGCTCAGATGCCCATTTCCTTTCCCAAGCTGCTGCTCTATCCAAAAGCTTCCTCCATAGGCCTCTGCTGGGTTAGTTAAATTCCAAAAGAATGCATTTCACCGACTTCTTGAGTATTTTGCCCCCTCCACCTAAACCATCTCCCACACGTGACTGACCTCAGCCCCTCTCCTCTGCGCTCAGGGCTTTAATCCCGCTCTCCTCTTCCAGGGACACCCCTCAGCTGAACACACAAAACTGCTACTGCAGTGCTTGGCTCTTCAGGAGCTGCCAGAAAGCTGTGAGCAAACAGGGTCAGGACTGAACACATCCTGCAGCTCAGCTCGGGCTTCCTGCACAGCTTGAGCACCCCTTCCCTTCCCCCTCACACACCTGCACATTTTGGGGTCTGAAACTGCTTTTCTGTACAGCCTGAGAAAGCAGGAAAAGCAGTTCTTCCACAATGGCTTCACAGTCTCTGGGACAGGCCTTTCCCTGCTGAACCATCACAGCTCCTCATCCTTGGACCTTCACTCCACAGGGCTGAAGGCTGCCAGCTCTTCACCAACAGCACTTCTGGGCTGGGGCTGGTGCTCAGGGAATGACAGCTGACAACGGCACGTGGAATGGAGCACATAAATCACCTGTACAGCAGGCCGGACAGGGCAGACAGTTTTCTTTTCCAAATAAAAGCAAGAACAGTCATTTAGAGCTGTACCTGTCCTCTGCCCTCTCAGCTGGGGCTGAGAACAGGCAGAGACCCTCAGCAGCAATAAGGGGTTACTGAGGCCACTTCACAGCTCATCTGCAGAGGGGCTCAACCTTGTCACTTCACGAGGCCCCTTGCCCAGCTCCGAGACAATTACCTGTGGGCTGAGCAGAGGGCAGCAGCTTTGGGTGCGAGGAATGAACTGGAAACAGCAGAGAGCAGCACAACTCATCACATCCACACCCTCCTTATCACTCTTGCCCATCCTGAAACAGGGTATTTGAGATGGTGTGAATGTACCAACACGTGGAACCAGGTCGTGCATTGCCCAGAAACACCATCTGGGGCCCACTGAATACACAGCTTGCAATAAAGACACCAAAGAATTCATTTTAAAAATCTTTATGTGAATATAAAAGGATTTTTCCCAAAGAAAAAAAATACAACCAAAAGTTTAAAAATTAGTGCAATTTTTCGAGTTCTATGCAACACAGTGTTTACATTTGTTTTAAACAGAAGATGTAGACACCGATACACTGAAAACCTTAACTCCAGTTTTAGCGGAAGGGGAAAAAGAAACGAATAAGAAAATTATTGTACTAGACACTATCAACTCCTAAACAACTGTTTTCATTTTCTAATTTCTAAACTATTTATGGCTACCTAAATAGAACATCAGTATTGCTTATATTACTTATTTCCAAGTAAGTGTATATCATAGAAAATAGAATACCCATATATATATTTTTAATGAACAAAAAAATCAGGTGAAAATTTCTTTTCAGTGAATGTTCCTTAATTCACTAGATAATAAGGTTGTTGCAAAAGAATCTTCTCAAAACTGCTGCCTGACCCATCTTAAGTAAAAGAACCCACTAGTCCATATTTTGAATTATTGCTATAAAACACTTCTCTTCCATAGTAATTAATCTTATATAAAAAATAATTAACAAATGATATGTCAATCAGAACATATTTTTTGTTTCTTTGGATCTACATTACCCGTTTTACTGGAAACTGGCTAAATTCCTAATAATGCTGTTCAACTTCAGCAGTCCTCGGCGATTTCACCTCATATTTGAGTCTGCTCTGAACTGTGCTGATGGGATGGCACAAATTCACCTTCCAGGAGAGCCAAGGGGCCTCTCTGCTCCTCCTGCCTCAGCAGTGGCGCATCAGAGGACACGGACTGACAGAGCATGTGCTGGACACAGCTCACCTCTAACAGCAGCGTTTTTAGCAGCTTTTGGTCTTGACAGGAGTGAAGCAAACATTCAAAATGATCCTGGCCTAATGGTCCTTCCTGCACAGGCAGATGAGCTGAAGTGAATACAGCACCATGGCTTATAATCCAGTGTTTATTCCCACACATCAGTTCCTTGTTCACAGGACAGAACCCAGGCTCAACCAGTCGTAGAACAGCTGCTTTTAAACAGGTTCTCAGTCCCAAAGAAACCCTTGAGTGATATCCACAGGCTTCACTCTTAACACTGAAGTTTGGAAAAGTCCCAAATAAGCAACATTTCATCCAATACCTGAAAACCAGATTCATTTTGGTAACCCCAGCTTGATTACTGGGGACAACTGTGCCCTGAAAAAGGCTGATCCCTTCCTGTAGTTCATGACTTGAATTCTTCCATTACTAGCCAGAAGACAAACTTCCAATTAAATGATAGGGAGGTTCTTGGTTATTTTTGGTCCCAGGGTCTGCAGTTTTGAGAAGTGTTAGTCAAAGACATTTGCTCCAAGTTTGTCACTATTCAGCACCTGACAGACTACTGACACAGCTCCACGACTGGGAGAAGTACAACAAATCAAGCCTACCAACTACATGAGTATTTGAAGGACATCCATGAAAGTTCCCATGCTGCAAAGAACGAGGGTTAAGAGACCCACTCAACACCATCAGAGACAGCTCCACGTTTCACTAGAACACACCAAATACCAGACTTCAGGAATGGAAGCATCTTGCTAAGACCTAATCTCCTGCTCCACTGCTCACCACCACCTCCCTCCCACCCACACCAGCAGATTAAATATGCAACTGCACCTTAGAACACCAACTCCACGAACACCACTGCAGCCATAAAAGACCTCAAAACCCACGAGGTAGTCCAAAGAAGCGTCGAGTCCTGAAGAACACCACCACAGACAGCTCTCCAACAGTCATGTGTCTGGCTCATGCCACACTTAGCATGAGACTGGCTTTTAAACCATGCCTTTTGAAGGAGGAAATCTGTTGAATGCCTATTCATACACACAGCACCGTAAAACAACCACCACAACTAAGAAGTAACCCTAAGTATCAAAAAGGAACGCAAGCCTTCTCTTTGGCATTACATGCAATGCCCAATTAAGAATTTAAGATTTTTAAAAATATGGAGAAGGAAGAAATGAAGGGACAAGCTGTAAGTAAGGGGCAGGCAAAATGACGCACTATCCAAATGTCACAATTCAAAACCTAAAAATTCTGTAAAGCTGAACCCTGTTCTCAAATCAAAGATAGCCTTAATGGTGAGACAGGTGTGTTTTCATTCTCACAGGCAGCTAAATTTTCTATTAGATGGTGGTCTGGTACAGTACCCTCAAATACTTAATTTAAGTGTATTTATTTCATTTTAAGGGCTGCTACAATTTTATTTTATTTAACTATGGGTATAATGAACTTTTTCTAGACCATTTGCAAAGAACAGACATTAACAGGTCTTCTAAAAATACAATTTAAAACAAGAATTAAGACATTTGGGAAATAAAGTCACAAGTTTTGTCAAAGACAGCAACTTCCTGCACACAGATTCCAGGTATCAACCCCCATTTCATCTTCTATCAAACCATTACAGTTCATGCACTTTACTCCCTGGCAACAAACAATCTCTGCTGCAACTGCCAAAGCCATCTCTTATTCCCCTGCCTAGCACAGTTCATTCAGAATAACCAAAGTGAAACTACATTGAAAAAGGAGGAAATGCAGTTTGCATGCACAGGGTTGTATAAGTAGGTTGAAATAAATGGGGCTCCGTCCCACCTAATCCCCTTCCTGCGAATAAATGCAGTGTACCAATATGCCAGAATTTAAAAATATAGTCCAGACTTTTGAGTCAGTATAATAGCCTTTTTCTTACCCCAGAAAAGACAAACTTTTTTGGCTTAAGTGAATTCAACACCTTAAAGACAGGTTTTCCTCAGTGTATATATGCACCAACTTAAGCTTTGCTTTTTTTTTTTTTTTTAAATAAACTGAGAAATTCTGCTTCTCATAAAACAAATCATGTCTTCTGTTACATAACAACTGGTACCACACCTTTATTTTCTTCTTCCATAAATGCAAGTATTTTCTTGCTTTTAAAATTTCACTTTCCATTCTAAAAAAGTCTTTTTTAAAAAGATGTTACCAATCTTTTAGATCCGTTTTCAGAAAAGCCCAGCAAAAATGCCAGTTTCCTGAAGTACACCTTTGCATAACATCTTCCCACTATAAAAGTCAACTCTCTTGCCCAAACCCACTTAAATAAACTTTTAAATATAGAGTGCCAAATCCCATATTTACAATATAATCTGAAGGCAAATAGAAATCTTTTAAGTTGTGCTTGTACATGCTGCAGTTATTAAATCTACTTGGAAAACCACGTGCTACCTTCTGGCTGATCACCTTAATGCCTTCCTGCCAGGTTCTGATGTTGGAATTTGCAGCTGCCCACCATTCTAACCTCCTCTTTCATCAAGTAGGTCAAGTGGAAGGTAAAAAACATTTAAGGACACTTTAGCTTGTGAGTTTTCCTCATGTCCTCGTGTTTACTCAGCTGTTGCACCTGGTACTTTAACAGTGAGGTTCCTCCTGGTGTTGGTGACGTGACGCTGCTGTGCCAGGAAGGAGCGGCCAGGCCCGGCCCCGCAGCTGCCACTGCTGCCCATCAGCCTGGATTCCATGCCCAGCTTCTGCAGAGACAGGCTCTGCAAGAGTTAAACAACAACTTAACAGCGAAAACAGAAGGAAAAAAAAATGACCCATCCTGCCCATGCTTGCTTAGTATGCGCACGGAATTGTTTCTGCTGTATTTCTTAGGTTAGCTAAGATTTAACTGCCACATCGAGCAAAAGATGTTCCAATAAGTGAACTTTTCACCCACCTTGTTGTACCATGCAGTTACGATCAGCTTTTCCTCATAGTCACGTAGCTTGGCCATTTTGTATTCATTCTGCAAGGAGACAAATCTCAGTTAAAACACAAATTTGATCCGCATAAACTTGCTGCAGTCCACTGAGTGAAACAAACACAGGCAGCAGAAATGCTTCATGACACAAAGTAACTACAAACCCACAAGTATAAACAAAGATACTTTCATAAAAAACTGAGAGATAAATATCAGCCTGCTTTAAGAAGAAGCTAAACTACATAAATTGTGGTTAGAAACACAAATGGAACGTGGAAATGTACTCCAAGGGTTTGTGTGGGGAAATGCACAAGAGGTCTGCTGTGTAGCAGAAAACCTATAAACAATTTAATGATTTTTCACCTGAAAAGGATGTACCTCCAGTGACTAATTGCTATTATATAATATACTTCCCTAGTACTCATTACATAAATGTGAGGCCACAGCATTTACACAGCCAGACCTATCAGCCTACTGAATCATGCTGAGGAGCTCAGTATTTGCTCAGGCAACTATTCCAGCTAGTCCCATCTATACTGCTGTGAAACTCAATGCATTTCCCCAATTTTTTTGATATTTGGACTACTGTCAACAATCCTTTTAGAATTTCAGCCCAGCAGATTTTACTGAATCACTAGGAAACAATATCTTGAATGCTTAATATCAGAAACAGAACACATTAGAAGTCATTATTAAACATATGTAAAATTTTTACCTCTAGTGCTTCAATCCTTTTGTCTTTTTCCAATATCTGTTTTCTGAGCAACATAATTTCTGCTGATGCTGGATTTAGCTTGGGGTCTAAGGTTTTTATCACCTGGACAAGGCAACACAAGAGCATTACAAGTCAGTTTGATTCTCAACTGCTCTGCATCTCATCTGCTCCAAGGAGGAATGTGAGCACAGGCTGGGCACTGGTCAGGCTGTGACACTACAAGTGAGAGCAAAGGGTACAAAGGAAACCTTACTGCACCTCATGCTCAGCCTAAACCCTTTTTATTCACTCAGACTTAACTGACTGCAGTTGAACAATCTGACTAAAAATGCAACTTGTATCTGCTGCTTTTAATTGGGAGGTGGGGACACACACACTCAATCAGTTTAACCATTTATGAGGGAGGAATGCAATGTTCGGAAACGTGCCACTCACATTCCTTGCTTTTTCAAGGTACATTTTATATCTTTCTTCCATTGCTTTCATATCCTCATCTTTTTTTCGTAAAGCTGCTTCCAGCTCTCCAATCTTCTGGGCTGTTTACAGAAATTATCAACAAAGACACACAAAATAAAAACAGACATGGTACTTTCAGGGCTTCTGTGTTCTCTTGATTTCACCATCCCTCAAACAGAGAATGATGTAGAGAAGCTAGAAGTTCAAGTTCTTATTTTTGTTTCAGCTGTCCCATCTGACCCTGAAATCCCTGAATTTTGCAGAGCACTGTTCACCAAAGCTCATCCCCCCAGGATCCTCTTCCCGCTCACCACCACACACAAAACCCATCCACAACCCCCAGTTCAGACTTAAAGCTAAGCTGCAGCAGAAAGCCTCATCCAGACAAATACCCCACAGTCCAGTGGATATGGGACCATTTCAGAAGAAACTTCACACAGGTCTTACTAAAAAAATACCAAAAACACCCCCACAAAACAACTCACGGTTCTGACTGTCATCAGGCTGGAGCTCTGCAAGATCAGCCTCTTTCTTCTGTAACTCATCATGAACCTCATTCAACTTTTCCCTGTGAATGAAAAGTTGGGCTAAAGATCAGCCTCACAAATAATTCCAGGTTTAACAGCTGGAAGCTTAAACTTCATGACAGAAGTATTTAAATAACTATTATAAGCTCTAGCAATTCTTCAGGGTTTGAATAGAAATACTGAAATCATAAAAGTTGTGACTTCTGAATTCATCCTCCTTCAGCTAACACCAGGAAAATGGAGAATTAAGGCCTTCCAGCATCATCTTAGTAAGAAATACATCTGCTGAAAGGACTGGAAATATTTCAGAAGAGTGGAATACACTTTGATGGTTTTAGCAGCCTGTTGTAGAACCAGAACAGTTAAAATCCTGGTGGTGCTGAAGAGACAGTGAAGTCGCACAGGTACTACAAGATCATCATGGTCAGAGTAAACAAAACTACCGCATCAATATTTAACTCACTTCATGCATAATTCTCTAATCAGTGGCTTAGAAAAACAAGACAACCCTCCCCAGATTTAAGCAGTTCCTGTGCCCTATTTACTATAAACAAGCTATTGTGGATGCATGTGCCTTACTTACATGTGTGCTGCCAGTTTCTGCTTCAGGTTGCTGGACTATGAAAGCAGAGAGTTAAAATTCAGTTGTGTTTCAGTATTTCATATCATGCAACATTAAAGTGTTCTTACAAATCAGCCAAGAATGCTTAGCACAACTAAACAAGCCAAAGCAAACAAACCCATTGAATGATAAAACCAGGGACTTTTAAAGTAAAGTAGAAGGGTTACAGTTCCATAGAAGGAATCGCATAAAACATGAGCTTTTCAACTGAACTGCAGTTGATATGGAGGTATTTGTCAGATACACTGAAAAAGAAGATGCACATCTAAACAAAGGACTTGATGCTGCACTGGAGGACTTTAAACAAAACTGGCAAAATGTTTCACTTACTCCTTCAGTCTTGGATCCCTGCTCCTGTAAAGTCTTTTGCAGATCTTCAATCTGCTGCTGTAATCCTCCAATACGCTCTTCATTGAGCCTTTTAGGAGGAAAACACAGTTATTGCCCATCTAAATAGCTCACAGACAGATTTCTCTGTTTCATTCATTTTCCAGAGGGTCTACTCAGCACAACTTAAGCCACAAATAAACTGATTTCAAATGCTTTTAGTTTGACTGGAACTTCTGCTGAAACAAACACATGGAGCTTTACTGAACATTATATAACAAAATTCCTGTAGTCATTTTAAGTTTTCAGAAAATGTAACTATCAAAATTTTCTTATTCTAATAAGATGTTTTAGCATTCACTGATAGAAAATTCATGGTCTAACAGTCTGAAGTTCTAGAGATAGAGTTCACATCCACTCTCAGTCTACCAAGAATCACTCAGAGTGAAGAGCATCCTGTAAGCAACCCTTCCTTCAGGGTACGGAACAGATCTAGCACATTTAAACCACTTTGCCTCCTCCTTGCTTCATAATCCTTCATTTATGATTAGACTGGTGACAGAGAAGGTTCCTACAGATGCAAGGCACAGGTCATCCTGGAACTCAGAGATCACTTTTTGTTGCAGTTTAAGATGCAGTTTCACCCATCACCTTTTCTCGGTTTCCAGCTCGTTCACTGTGCGGTGCTTCTGCTCCAGCTGCTCCTGGAGCTCTGCAATCCGTTCATTTTCTGACCCTTCCTGTTTCAGCAGGAGCATCTTGTTCTCATGCTGCAGCCGAATAAACATTTCTCTGAATCAAAAAACAACAAAAGAAGTCACTGTTAATTAAGAAGGTGATTAAGAGGAGGAAGTAGTAGTCCTGTTCACTCCCTCAACCTTAAAGTGAGCCAAGCAGGTGGTACTTAATGATATAACTGGGGTAACAATGCAATTTGTTACTAAAAGGTAACTTAAAATGTTTAAAAACATTGAGAGATATGAGTAGAGTTTTAAATTGTCACTCCAAACCCAGATTTATATATATCTGGTATGATTTTAAGAAAAAGAGCAAAGTAATTTTAGTATGGGGAAATAATTATTATCACCTATATGGGGGCAAAGCAAGGAGTGGGACAAAGAATAAATTTTCATCATTTCACATTGATGAAAACAATGAACTTTCACAGAGGCATTGTCATGCCCCACCTATGAACATCCCAACCAACCTCAACGTTTGAGTCTCACCTATACTCCACTGGCAGAATTTCAGCAGCAAGATTATCATGGCTTTTAAAACGAGATTCACCTGAAATCACATGAGGGGTTTAATTTAGCAGACTTAAAGAAACGTCTAATCCAAACCAAGGAGTCTCTGAGGATGCAGCAGTACCTGTTTGACTCAGGTGATCCTGCTGCATCTGTGCACACCGGAGCTCCTCATTTGTCTCTCTCAGCGCATCACACTGCACTATCAGTCTCTAACAAGACACATTTGAGGTGGAATTAGGTCAGGCTGCACAACTTTTAAGACCAAACAACATTAATCAGAAGCAATAATGGCACATGCACATTTTAGGTTGGTCTGGACGATCTTGGAGATCTTTTCCAACCTTCATGATCTGATGATTCCATATTATGTTTTATACATGAATGCACACACACAAGGCACTAAATTTCGTTTTTATGGTGGCACTACTTCAAGGAAGGTTCTCTTTAAGCAGAGGATCTGAGAGAGATTTAGGTGCTCGAATAAACTCTTAAAGGGACTTACCTCTTTTTCTTTCATTAAAGCTTCATGTTTTTCTTCGAGTCGCTTCATTTCAAATGCCAGTTTATCAGCTCTTTTGGATTCTTCAGACAGTTTGTTATGAAGCTCCTGGACCTTTTCATAAAACCATTATTTAGCAGAGGAATGTTTCAAGATGCTACTTTGAAAAGCTACATTAAAACAGTCCCTCCTGCCCAACTCAGCAAAAATAGAAAGTTGGTTCCTCAAGCTTAGGCAAGCAGAGATGGGATGGGGGCCTATGTGTTTTGGGGGGATTATATTGATTTTTGGTTGCTTGGTTTGGGGTTTTTGTTTGGGATTTTTAATTTAATTTGTTCCTAATTCCTACAGAAATTAAAATAAAACTTCTCATTTTCATGAAGAATAGTTAGAATATGAGAATATAAGAAGGCAGTGACAGGACAGAGGGAATGGGTTCAAACTGAAAAAGAACAGGTTTAGATCAGGTATTAAGAAAAAATTCATTACTGTGAGGGTGGTGAGGCCCTGGCACAGATTGCCAAGGGAAGTTGTGGGTGTCCCAGCCCTGGAAGCATTCAGGCTCTGGCTGCATGGGGCTTGGAGCACTCTGGGATAGTGGAAGGTGTCCCTGCCCACAGCAGTGAAATGAGGGCATCTTCAAGGCCCCCTTCCAAGCCAAACCATTCTATGATTCCATACAAATGATCTCAGTAAGAGCTGAACAACCTCTCCCAGGCACACCAATTACCTCAGTCAGAGTAAAGAAGAAAAGCCTGCAGATTATGGACTCTCACACCGGTTGAGAGGGCAACTACAGTTACACTTGCAAGTTTAACAAACAGGGAAAAACCCACCAGGGAATGGCAGGGTATGAGGGAGTTTTCCCACCTCAGAAATTCTAAAAGGACAGTGCAGGGCTGTTAAGGTGTTCCCAGCTACCTGGGGGAAAATGAACCTTTCAAACACCCGTGCAGCACTACCTGTCTTTTGTAGGTTTCCAGCTGGGCTCGTGCCGCATTGGCTTTCCTGAGCTCGTCCTCCAGACTGACGGTGTTGTGCATGTACATCATGTTGGTCTCCTGCAGGGACTTCACCTGCCGGCGGAAATCGTTCAGGTCCTGCAGCTTCCTCCGATACACTTCCACCGTGGACTCCAGCTTGCTTGCCTTGTCTGCAGTAGCCCTTGAGGTATCAACAGCAGTCAGAAGGACAGATTACAGAACTCAAACTCTGCTGACACACACTAGTTTCAAAGAGCGATGCGACATGCTTAGCAGCTTTATTTCACCGCTTTGTTTTCAAATGTGTAATCGACACAAACTTGCTCATAAAAACGGAAATCAGTCAGCCCTCAAGTGAGACTGATAGTTACATGCCAGAAATATGAGCAAGGGTTAGTGGGTCAAACATCCCTGAGCAATTCCGCGGCACCACAACATCCTGTGCTAGACAGTCACCTCAAAATGCTGGCACCTGGTGTGTTCTCACTGGGGATTATACAGAATTTGAACATAACTGCTCTGTGAAAATGATCACTGGCAGATACGACCGAGAACTGTCAGCTGATCATTCAAAAAAACTCTACATGATAAGAAAACATTGGGACCATAATTTTAAAACTGATTTTAATAACTGTGTTTATTATCTGCACTCATCTCTCACCAGAAGCTGGTACAAGACAATAATGGAAAAAATCTCTAGCTAGGATTTGTTTCAGATGTTATTTAAGAACCGCTAAGTTAAACACCTGAAACCACTTTTCTTTCCATGTTTTATTCATATTATTTTATGAATTGCAGATCTGCTTTCACAATAGAATTTATTTTGGATATTTCTTGGGTGGTCTGGTATTTAATACAGTTTACACAAGCTGGAAAGTTACATTAAATTCTCACGAAGGTCATGGTATGTTTCATCTTCATTTTGTTAATGACCTCACTAACCTGAATCTGGCCTAGAATGCTGACACCATAAGTTAGGTTAAGATTCTAGCTGTATATGTTTTTCTACATGACAACTTCCACTTTCTGTCCCACACAAAGAAGCTTAAGTTCTGTAGTCATTAATTCTGCTTCACAGACAAATTCCATGTGTTATTCTTGTCAAACAATGGGAATTAAAAAAAGCCTGCACTTCACCTCTGCTTTGCTAAAGAGCTCATTCAGGTAAGATCTGCAGAAGCAACACCTCAAAAAAATCTTGTTCAATACAAATCCTTGGATTTAGCCATTAAATCCTAATGTGTGTGTGGAGCTCTCCCTGCTACATACCTAAGAATGTCATTTTCATCTTTCAAGGCTCTCGATTCTTCTGCCAGAGAGGTCAGTTCATTGTTTCTATGTTGCAGCTCAATCAATTGCTTTTCTAGATCTTCACAATGGACACGATAATCATCTTTTGCAGCTTCAAGCCTACCAGATCAGAACCAGTACCTTTGTTAGGAACTCATTATTGCACAGTTTCAGTCAGTACTAGAATTACTAAAAAGAAGTGAGATAAAAGGAAAACAACTGATTTAAATAGCTGGGAAAATGTTACAATAAACATGGAACATTTTGTTGTCTACCTGTTAAATCATAATGCACTGTACACTGCAAATTTATCGTATCAGAATCAAGGAATCACATGAAAAGAGATTTTGTTTCCCATTGTGGATCACAGAGAGAGACTAATATGTGAAAGAAATCAGTTCAGTAGAGAGACATGGTGGTGTTGGGGGGTTTAGGGCTTGATTTCTTGACACACAAATGAGCACTCATTTTCCTGCCTTCCATCACCTTTTTGGAAGTATTAGAGGGCCATGCCAATTACAAACTGATACTTTTTACAAGTAACAGATTCTTTTCCTTTTTTAAACATAAGGACCATCTTTAAAATATTCTTATACAGTACTAGACAGCTTTTAATGAAAAAGAAATCGAGATGGAAAAGCCCCAAAGCGCATCAGAAATTTCCAGAGTACATTAGACAAGTGAGAGATTTTGGGGGAAAATAATTTCATACCTGAAGTTTTCTTCTTGCAATTGTTCCAGCTGCAACTGTGCATTAAAATACTTTTTTGCAACCACAGTGTTTGGATCATCAAGAGAGTCGTCTAATTGCTCTAGTCTGTCATTCATAATCTCATTTTCTGACATCAAGCTGTTTTTCTCATCCTGGAGGGCAGCCACCTAGCACAGATAAAACAGCACGAGCACTGTAAGACCTGTCCAAAGAACCGAAGCAAGACAGGAATACATCACCAAATTAGTTTATGAAAAAGGCTGAGCGTTTAGAAGTTTTAGACTGTAGAATTACATTTAGAATTACGGAGCACACTTGACCATACAGATGCTTTAGTGTATGACAGTTATGAAGCACTAAAGGAAAAGTCCCTCTAAATAAAAAGACAAATCTCTGTAACTGAAACCACGGTAAAGAGGCGGACGAAGTGATATGGAGAGAAACTGCTACTTCCATTCCAAACCCCGTGGACGCTGTACAAACCCCTCGGGGGTGCTGCTGCAGGAGGTGTCCCCCGTGCCTGTACGGGAGGAGCAGAAGCAGCGGGGCCGGCCGCGGGCAGCGGGACGGGCCGAAGCGCACAGCACGGACAGCCGGGCCAGCCTCAGGGCGAGCATGCAGCCCTGGCAGCGCACACACGGCTACCCGGAGTCACAGCTAAGCACAGGGGCTACAACACTGCACTGACAGCAGCCAGCCTCACAGCCAGGAGGATTAGGAGGGGAGAACCTTTTCAAGTTTGTCTAGTGAGAGCTGCCGTGTTAATTGTAACGTCCTGTCGAACGGAAGAGCACGCAGCGTGTGTTAGTCGACTGCATTTAAACAGGGACAATACGCTTTTTGGGTTATGTTTTCCTGAATTATAAAGTAAACCTACCTTTCTTATACTCTTGGAAAATATCAAGGAAGACTGAGACCTTACAAGTGAATTTATTAAGAATTAGTTTAAATGAGAAGTGTCAAGTCAATATTACGGCTTCAAATAAATAAAACATATCATGATGACATTATTAAACAGATATAATCTACAATATGCAATATTAAGAAACAATTCATTTGCGATCATAATTTAAAAATCTATCAGTCAAACAGATGTAAAAGTCAACAGTAATTAATCTGCCACTTCATTAGGTGCTGGCTTTTGAGGTTCACTCCTTTTTATGTACCAAATGTCATTGACTTTTTCCATGTACACCTGAGAGAAGAGAGCCTCGCTCAGCCTCCTGTTCAAGGGTCAGCCACTCCTTAAGCACGCACAACGTTCGGACTTTAGAACAGTCCTGAAACATCACTCATCTCAGGCTTAAAAAAACCCTAAAAATCAAACTGTGACACAACTCAGAGCAAGTTTTACATCTTTTCTCAGTTGCTTTCTGGTAGCCTTCTCTTTTTTTAATCATTTCAGCGTAGCAGAAGTGGTGTCACAGTCAGTAGAAATTGTGAAGAGAGGTTTTACAGACACATCACAGCGTCACAGAGCTGTGTGTCATTAACTCCTCTGTTTATATTCAGCAGTACCTTTCCCTTGAACACCTTTCACCTGTCCCATGCCATGTTACCAGCAACTGGCTCTGCATCACCTCTGAGTAATGAATAGAGGGTTGGATTCTGGAACAAAAGCCAGGGAAAACAGGAGAGCACCTGGGACTTCTCCTGCAGATTCTTCTCACAAGCATTTCTAGATCTCTGCTTTCACTAGAGGAAGCCTTACTACTGCCTCAAGGAAAAAAGGACATTAAAGATCAATTCAAGTATAGCAATAGCTTCCTGGGCATGGCAAGTAGTTCTGAGCTGCTTTAGACACAAGTATTCTGCTTTTTCAATGTCATTGTCAGTAAGAAATGTAAAACTGGCCTCAGCTTTTGCGGGTGTTCATTTCCAGAGGCTCACACAGCCAGGACAGCCCTCTGGCTCCTACACGAAGATGCCACCCAAATGTTCTCTTTGTGCACAGCCAAATCTGACATGAATTGCCTTCCCTGATAAAACTTTCTATTCTCAGATTGTAGTGCTGTAAAAGAGGAGCTAGTAAGTGATTTTTCTTCTTTAAAGTGATGATTGAAATGCAAATTTCTCTTTATTGTCATCAAGTCCTCCCTCCTTTATCTCAAGAGTGACTTGATTAACTGCTATATCCATTAAAAACAAAAATAGGCCTATTATTAGTGCTGTTTGAAAATGCCAGCAAGGATCTATTAGTTTTCATTATTTTTATCCTTAGATCTCCTCCATGTTGCAATTGTGTATGAGAAAAAGTTAGCAAGTTTTACATAAATCACAAATTTTTGTCATTCATCAGCTCCTATTGAAACAGCATAATTTTCCCATGATTAAATCTAATTACTGTTTATGACATGAACTGGATTTTTTGGACACAGTACAAAAGACTAGAGGACTAAGAATGAAAAGGGCAATTTTTAAAACCACGATAACATTGTTTGCACACTACCTGCTACTAAGGGTAAACATTAAGCTAAGACAAAGAACCCTTGAGATAAGCTGGCACAGGACCTCAGCTTACACTTCCATTAGAAAACTCTTTCCAGTAACTGCATTTTAGAGCACAGAATAATTGCTTTTCCCCCAAAAGCAGCTACAAATTGTCATAAAAATTGAACCAATGCACAATGCATTTTGCCCTTCAAAATTTCTGCACCTTAATAGCAGCACCACTACAATATTAAAGAAATAAACAACTGACTGTTTCTTACCTGCAAATCCAGCTCTTGACATCTTTGTGCCAACTCCTCTTTTTCTGCTAGTGCTTCCTGAAGGTCTTCCAAGGCTTTTTTAAGCTTTCAGAAAACAAGGCAGTCAATCACTATGGCCCGTATCCAAAATACTCAGTTACAGCTTCTAAAATGCCTCTGCTGCTTACACCCATTGTTTAAGTTGGCTGTTGGGTGCACACATTGACACCCAAACCTATAAATACTCTGCTAGATCAGGATCCCTGCTCATTTCGCTTGCCTTCTAAATGATTATCACACTTTGAAAGTAAATTTTTGAAAAACAACTTAGGCTAAAGGCATAACAAAAGATAGGAATGTGCTGTCACCATTTCCAAATCCCTTTAAAGGCAAGTTTATTTTATGTGCAACACCTGGCAGAGTTCAGATTATCAGGAATTTTCACAATCCCTTAAGAGCAACCTGAAGTACTCAGCCTGACAAGGCTGAGCCTTGTTGCACCCCTACCCCTCCCTGCAATGTAGGTTTGCACTGACCAGTTTCACCCCGTGCAGGAAGGTGACACTGTGGGGATTTTAAATAAGCTACAGAATAACACTTAAGTTTTCAGTTAATTAGCACGGAAAACCAGCATTACTTCATTTAAGGGATGGCCAGATACCAACTTATTGTTCAGGCTTGCTTTGCAACAGCACCACAGGTGAGGCAGTTACCTGCTGTTCCAGCTCACTTGATGCATCACATGGGGCAGGACTTGTTACTTCCTTGCTCATGAGCTACAGAAAGGGGCCACAGGAAAAAAGGTTAAATTAGAGGTTATAGATCTGTAAATTCACTGCCTGAGTACCAACTGTATTTTCCATTGTGGTATTCCATCCCTTCAATATACCAAAACGCATTAATAATGTTCCTCCTCATCTCATGGCTGGTAAGAGATTTGAACAGATCTACAGTAAGATGATTTTTTTACCTCTCTCCTCTCAAAGTAATCAAGTTTGCAGTAACATTGCATTGGATAAATGTGTGATGTGTTGAAGGTATTGCCACCCCCTAGTCAGTCAAACTAGAATGAACCAGAAGACAGGATTTCACTCCATTAATTTAACAGTTATCACACTTCTTTGTGTCCCATGAATTGCCACTAAACCAACAATGAGAACATTACATCTCTGACACAAAGATGTACAGTGTGTATTTACCAACAAGTAAAGGGCTTTACTCCTCACTCAGAAATTACTGACTTATTTCTAGACCACCTTCTAGAAAGTTTAATTAGTCAAAAGACAACAAACACAGCTTTATGGATTTATTTCTACCAACAGGACACATACAGCTTTAAAGACTATACGGTCAATTTAAACCTAAGTTATAAAGCTCATTACCAACTCCACTGTTACCTTGATGAGGGTGCAATTACACACCACCTTCTCTTCACAGTCAGTATTTCGTTTTTGCCTCTCTGCACACTCTGCTTCACAGTCCTGAAGCTCTCAAAAGCCAGTGAGTGCAAAGCTAAGCTGTGAGCTGGATCACTAAGATGATCCAACCAAGAACAAATTAAGACAGGAGGAGGAGCACACCGTGACAAAAATAGAAGATGCAGCTGCAAGCTTGTAAGTCAGAGGCTGGAATGGTCTGTCAGAACAATGCAACCTCACAAACACAATCAGCTTAACCCTGGGACCAAGACTACAGCACTGGGACACAGTTTCAGACTCTAACTCCAGTATAATCAGTGGTTGGCAGCTGTATACATTTCTTGTGTGGAACAAAAAAAAATCTTAAGCATTTGTTGTATGTTTGGGTACCACGAGTCTAAAACAGAAACCCTTTGGCTGGGGTTTAAGGTCTCTTCATCCCAAATTTCCCAAATAACTTAGAAAAGAGCTTGTTTTCCTCCCTGAACTTTGCCTGGATGACAGAATCACAAAGGTCAACAAAAAGGTGTTTGGACATCTCAACTGAGAGCATCAGGCTATGAACTGTTACCTACCTCTTGAATGGCTGTCATGACAACGTGCTGAACAGACTCTTCAAGGGTCATGATATTCTGTATGTGCTCTGGGAAAAAGGATTTGTAGTGACTCAGGACAGTGTTCAACTCAATGCTTTGAGTACTATGATAAATTGTTTGCTGAAAGATCCAGAAGAAACTATTATCCACAAAGCTCCCTCAAAACAAGCAGAGGTCTCTTTATACAGAGGAGTAGCATTATTATCCAGTAATATGGCAGATAAGCACAAAATATTATAAACTCTTAACTGGACAAATTTATGCTCTGCCTAAGTGAGGAGCCATCAGAGCATGGAGGATTAGTTCTGGTAACAGGAGAGAAAACCAATTCAGTCCTGAGCCTCTGCAGACAGAGAAGCGATTTCTAATTTAAGGACTTAATTTAATTTTGCTATATTTGCATTTGAATACTAAGTTCTAGGTCTTAATACATATTTTAACAATATGAATAAACCATACACACTTCAGACTATATTTTTAAACCTACTCTGAACAAAGTTTTGAGTTTTATTCACAGACATTTCCCAAGGAATTTCTGCTTTTCAGTGAAGTCCAGTTTCAGAACAGGCATTCAGCAAATTAACAAGGTTGATGAATAAGAAAGAGAAGTTTCTACATCTTTTCAACCTTCACCCGAGGCAGTCGGCTGAGCAGTTAAAGGCAGTGCCTACCTTGTTTCCTCTCACAGTTGACTGCACAACCTAAAATAAGCTGCAGGAGCCTGCCCAGTTCAGTGGGATCTGAGCTCTCAGATATCCGAGTCAAGTCTGGAATAAGCTCTTCTGCAATCTGCTGACCCAGGAACTGAAAAAAATTTTAAAATTATGAATGAAAGTAGACTCCCACTTTCGTACGTGCAAATCTGGTGTTGTGTAGGAAATCTGGACTCTGTGAGACAATGCCCTAGAAGTTTGTTACCAGGTTTAGTTAACTGAGCACTTCTACAAGAAAAAATGACACTACCAAAAGTCATTGGGACAGTTCTCAAATATGAGAGAGTTAATTTATTTTACCAACTTAATAAAAAAATGAATTAATAACACTTCTAGATAGAGTTGCCTCCAAATGCTTCAAAAAGCTCCTCATAAGCTTAAAGAAGTTCTGCTTCTGGGCCTGCCAGAGATGCTCAGACCTGGCAGCACGTCAGAGCCTGGCTCCTGGTGTCACAGCTCAGCCCAGGTGAGTCCAGGAAGCCACAACAAGATCTGGCAAGTTTTTCTAGGCCATACCCATATCCTAACTGTAATCACATCAACACAAAATTCAGCAATTTTGGTTTTTTAACTCAAAATACAGCAGCCTTTTATGGCTTCTGTACTTATGCCTGCACGAGACAGAACAAGTGAATCCTTTCTGTGTCCAGGATTCCTATCTTGGCTCCCAGCTTCCAACTGAATATCCTAACACCTACACTGGGGTTGCTGAGTCTGTTCTGTTGTGTACAAAAGGATTAAAACTTCTCTAGACAAGAGCAAACGTAACACACACACAAAAGTCAACAGGATTCTGCAGCTCGGTCCTTTCAACATTCACTTGGGCAGAGACACCGTTCCCAGTTCACACTCCAAGAGCCTGATCTAAAACACTCCTGCTCAAATTCATTTCATATTTACCCAGACCTCCCATTAACAGAAAATTATCAAACACCTTCTGCCTAAAAGGTCCTCAAAACAAATTACAGCTTTTTTTTTTCTACTTGGCAAATTCAAGGGGAGCAGTAATCACCGTGTTTAATGATGAGAACAAAAACAATAAATTGTTCTTTCCATACCTCGTGATAGTAGTCCATAATTCCTTGAAGTATCTTCTTCAAATTACTGGACTAGTTGTTGTACATGAAAGATAAGGTTACAATTTTATTAAATATTTTACTTTTATTAAATTGAATAATGATTTCTAATAAAATGGTTACAAGGCAGCTCTATGAGAGGACATAGGAAGAGAAATATCACAGCAAAAAATCCCCATCCAACAATGCTGGAAGGCACTTAAATTATCAACAGACAGTTCAAGTTCATCTAAAATATCCTTGAAAAGCTTGAGCTTAATTCTGTAGGTTTTGGACTGTCAGATCTCAGGACAGCCATAATATCCAACCCCACAAACTTCACTGTCTTCGGTTTTAAATACCTTTATTCTCCAGTTGTCACCAACATCTTCTTTGATGCGACTAAGCCAAGATGCATCAAACCAGGCAACATCTCTGAAACAAAATTAAATGATTAACCAACGAGCACAGACTTTAATAAATAAGACAGCAAATTCCCAGCATTAAATCATCTGATGCTGAACTCCAGTGTCTAACGAGGCATGAATTCCTGGAAATTGCAAGGTAAACTTCTGTCACAGGAAATTTCCATCCTGCTGCCTGCGTTAGGGCACATTCCAGGGCTGGGAGAGTTTCTCTGTGTGCCTGAGCCACCTATGGATGGAGCACCAGGATGTGGAGGCCTTTGTCATGCTGAATTTTTATACCTGACAAAGTAATCATAATTAGGTAAAGAAATATCTATTTTGGCTAATGCTGACGTTATGTTTGGTACCTATTCCTGTAGGCTGGACTAACGAACATTTACTCCAGTTTGTCAAAGGCATGTATTAAGAAAACACTGTACACTACTGGCATTTTGTGTATTTTATGTATCTCTGGTTCTCCTGGGCAGAAGGGGATTCAGTTTGCCCGCACAGACAAGGATGAATTGCTGACGGAGGTGCTTACACACACTCAGCTGCCAGGCAGGACAATCAGAGCATATTTAACAATATTTAACTGTCACAGTGCACTGTTTATTCACTGGTCTCAAAGCACCCAATACAGGACAACCATTATCCTCACTTGCCCAAGAACCAACTTGGTGTTAAGAAGTTTGCCCAAAGCATGAGGCTACCTAATTCCCAAAATACAGGGAAAGAAACCCTCAGCAAACCCTAAATCAAATTTTGCCATGTCCAGAAAAAGGGTGAACTCTGTCTTTAAACATTTAAAATCTTTACAAACAGACAGGAGGGTTTCTGAGCCCATTTTTTCTGGGGGGTGGATTATGATGGTGTTGAAGTAATTTCTTAGTAATTACAAAATGATACTTTGAGCCTGAGGTGGTAATGCAGACTTCAATTACCTGGGCCAACAATAACAATAAAATTGCAGTGATGACTTGTAGCATGATACTTTCAAAAAAAAAGACTTGCATTACAACCTTCTATGCAAGTTTCAAAGCTGGTGTATCACTCAGACTACCAATCTTCATCACACCAATTGAATAGCAAATCAAAAGTAAAAGAATTCCTAACTGTTAACTGAAATTGAAGTTTTACAGTTCTTATCTTCCACATGAATAGTAAGTTGTCATTTAAAACCTAGAACTTAAATCTAATTTACTTGAGCGACCTCAGGAAGACAAGAACACACAGCCATGCTTGGAATCTTTAGTTTCTCATTCCAAAGAGAAACGTATTGCCTGAAGCATGGAAATAATGCTGATGGGAAAAGTGAAAAAGATAATGTCATCCTTGCCCAACTATCCCCAAGTATGAATTTAATACTGCAATATTTGTGTATCTTCTCACCACCTTTCCACCACCTCATTAATCAGCTATTATATCATCCCCAAAACAATACAAGGCAGTACAAGCAACACAAAGGCATAACCTCTCTTCTGTTACAAACTCTCCACTCTGAATTTCTGCCGACTTTAAAAGCAACTACATCTGTCAAAGACAAAATCCTCAGGCAATTGAATCCCTCTTCTTCCAGCTGAAGAATCAACTTACATCTGGTGAAGCACCTGAGCCATGGCAACCCCGTTAGTCAAGTCCTGGGCATCTCGGCAGGGTGCAGCTGTATTGAACGTCTGGAGCTGAAACGGGGAAAACAATGGGGTTCACTTCAGTAGACAATAAATTGGCTGCCATCTTCCTTCTCCCCTTTCAGGCACAAGCATTTAGCAAGATGCTTTGCCACTTCAAATCCTTGCTGAAGCACACAGACTTTAAGCCAACCCAATTATCTCAGCACTTGTGACTGTTATGTCTGGTAGCTTAAAAAGTTGGTACGAACACCCATGCTCTGTTTTTTCATGCTAGGCCTTCCATTGTGAAGCAGATTATGGAAAAATAACTTGGGAGACTAAAGTCACGTTTATCCAGCCTTTGAATTATGATGCAGTGCTTAGTTCTGGCCACAACCACCTAAACAAAAAATAGCATCAGAAAAAGGTGTGAAAGTTGATGGGGAAAAATAAAATTCCAGTCTTCAACTACACAAATTTAGTAATTGAAATAGGATGGGATTACCTCAATGTTGAAATGTTTCTCTGTTTTAAATACTGTGGGATTTTTTTCAAACTATGCCCAAGCTTATAGCTAACATCTTGACAGAATTAGCTGTATACACAGAATTGCAGTATTTCATTCCTCCAAAGATAATCAATTCAGAACTAATTATTCCAGGTAAGAAAGCCATTTCCATACATGTCAATTCATCACAGTTACTCAGGAAAATAAGAGCCTTCTTTACCACAATAAACAAAACAGAAAGTTCATTATTAGTACTGCTAGAAGACAGAATTGAATGGGAGCAAGTACAAATCCTTACAAACCCCATCCACTGCAGAAACTGACTTCTTAAACTCACCGCATTTACAACATCCTAAGTTACCTCTCCCTCTGCAAGAGGGCTTTCCCAAACATCCTGTGCAACACAAGCCTCTACAGAGCTCCTGCTAAATGACCTTGTGTTTGGGAGATGGAGCTACTTGGACCAGAGAGATGGAAAAGCAGTTTCCAGCCGTGAGAATCTGAGGCAGTTTTTGTCCATTCTGTGTTTATAAAGAGCGACCATAATTCTGAATACTTGTTTGGTCCCTTCAAAAAGAGTCCAATCAAACCAAGAGAAAAATACGAAGAGAAAGGGTTGTTTTCTTTTTTTTATTTAAAAGGTGGGTTTAAATCCTGTCTTCCAGGAAGTGAGAAGTCAGTAATCCCTCGTAGGTTACATAAAAGATTAAGTGGAACACCACAGCCCAAAGCTGCTGTGCCTGACAGCACTGGCTTCTACTGCTCCAGCAGCTTCAGCACAAGCACAGGCATGCAAGTTCACATTCCAGGCTGAGCTTCCCAAATCCCGAGTTTTATGGCACAATATCGTGATGCTGCCATCTGGATAAACCCCTCATAAAGCAAGGAAATTGCTGTGCACAGGTGCAATCCTTTCACCTGAGCCTGTTAGAGCAGATAAACAAAACCCTGACTTGTAACACTGCTTTATGCATGATCTCCCAGAATAGAAACAGCTAATTAAAATTAAGTAAAAAGCAGGACTGACAGTCTAGATTTCTCTATGTATTTAAAAGTTGCATGAGGACCTAGAAATAATGAGAGTAGAAGTATTAATTATAGGTTCTCCAAACCTCATGCCAGCCCAATCATTTCATCAAAATGGATTTTTACTGTTCTTGCAAAACCAATGGAAGTGGCAAATGTGGGGAAGAGGTTGGAAAAAGAAGCCACAGACTTTGGGACGGCAGCAATGCCCTTTTCCCCCCTCATTTTTTCACTTTTACTAAATAAAGCTCCGAGGATATGTTGCTTCTCAGGCTGAAAACCATTTGGTGAATTCCTCCCCAAAAGCACTCTGCCACTTGCTGCTACAGCAGAAGCTCCTCTCTCAGACACAGAGCTGTCCTGCTCCCAACACACAGCTGAAAAGTTCATTTTGGAGCTCCACCACCCAACCTTTGCAGATGAAACACCAGCGTTGCGAGTGCCCAGCAGGAATCAGCCCATTCACCTGGGGAAGGTGTGCCCCTAGTTTCACCCCACAAGGAGGGGATGACTTGCTCCATTTCACATCCGGATTATACACACGGGGGACAGAGGTTGTATAGAGTAATCAAAGAGATTTTAAAATAAAAATAAGCACACTGAAAAACATCCAGTTAACTTCTCCTCTACACAGAAGAAAAATAACCAACTTAGAAAATTGTTTCTGTTGCAGATTGTGAGTTCTACCTTAGCAGGTATCACCTAAGTCAATTTTTCAGGGATACTCATGAACATTACCCCTATAATTCAGTTCAGCTGCTTTATGTTTTACTTTTTCCTGTAAAATCCTCAGAACTTTAAGTCCAATGACACCTGGGCTGCAGAAACAATAGGTAACATTTTTACTTGAATCTTCTCTTTTTTCTCTGGATGCAGCATGTTTTCTAATATTGCATTTGGTAACATAAAAATGGGAAAATGCCAGATCTGGCAGCAGAATACAAAAGAATCCTAAGCATCTGTTTGCTAAATTAATGAGTAAACAAACTAAAAAACCATTAGAAGCAGAGAGTTACAGAACCCTTTTCTCTCCAAACACAGAGCACCTCATCTCCCTCTCCCCGCATCACTTTCCTCCCTATTATTCACACTGAAGTTCAAATTGCGAAAGGATGTTTCAAACACATCCAAGTGCTAACAATGAGTTTCTAAGTTGCAAACTAGGCCCGAGAAATAGGGTGCTAAATTTAAAAACGTGCATCTGCTGAGTGCTGTACAGAAAACCTGAACACAGGATCGGGTCTTCTTTTACACTGACACAATTGCTCAGTTTAGGGTCAGCTAAGGTTCTATTAAGATTCTTTATATAATTACAGCTACTACACTGTAAAGATATTATAAATGACAATTAGACTAAAAATATTTAAAGCAGGAATTGTAAAAGAAAAAAGGAGTCCAGCACTGCTGACAAGATTTTTGTGAAAGAGTTCAGGAATACAGTGATTTGTTTTGCCATTGAATCATGATGGGGCTACTCTTACTTGATTATTGAGGAGAAAATACCAAATTAAAGAGCCCATAAAAAGAGAAAGATTAAAGCACAAAAGATATCTAAGCAGACAGAGCTGAGCATAAGACCACCAAAATTCTAGAGACCAACAAAACCTTGGGAGAATACAATGTCACCAAAATGAAAATGGAAGGAAAAAAAGAAAGGAAGAAATTGTTTATCGGTGATTTATTACAGACTTTAACTCACCAACACTTCTGTACTGCCATGCAGAAATTAAGAACACCTACTTGGGCTGCTGTTCCTGTTACTTTTACCAGTTTCATTCCTGGATTTCTACAATGCCTCTGAAACACTCTCTTCTCCATGATTTACACCTCACAAAGGCAAAACTCCTGCAGTCTCTAGAGAAACCCTTCACACAGGTAATTGTGACCTTCCCTGCCAAGATTTCACACAAAAGTTCTATTTAGTAGAGCTCCCTGTCACCAAAATTACTGCACCCACAAGACCAGAACTACAGACAAGGTCACGGAAGAAGCCTGGAGAGAAAGAGGAAGCAAGAGTGATTGATGAATTTAATAAACATGTTTGTACTCGATGACCTTAAGAGTCTTTTCCAATCTAAATAATTCCGCAGTTCCAAGCAGGTGCCTCTGGCACAGGTAACATCACACACCCAGGTGTGGCGTGCCTGACTAACAAACGCTTTAAACCATCCGGTATGAAATGCTCTGAGGTTTCTGCGCCCGTCAATTCAAATTAATGCATTTATTTATTAATACTGTTCACTGCCGAGTAGTTTCCACACCGAAGCCACCGCTGGAGAGCCGCACTCGGGCCCACGGGATATTCCAACCACCACATCCACACCGGAGGCTGCCGCGGGAAGCTTTTTTGGCTGCGAGCAGCGTGTCCCGGGCAGCCCCCACGGCCGCGGCCGGGCCCGACCCACCCGCAGCTCCGGCTCCCGCGGGCGGGGACGGAGGGAGGGCGGACTGAGGGAGGGATGGACGGAGGGAAAAGCCCCCCCGCCGCCGGCGCCTCCTCGCTGCCCTCGAGGGTCCCCAGAGGCGGCAGAACGCCCGCGCCACTCACCCAGAGGATGAGGCTGTCGCAGAGCAGCGGGTCCGCCGGCTTCGCCTCCATGNGGCTGCCCTCACGGCCGCGCCGCCTCCGTGAGGGGGCGAGGGGAGATGGTGTCCCCCGCCCCGGGCCGTGTCACCCGCCCCGGGCTGACGCGTGGGCGAAACGCGATCATGTCACCCGCCCGGAGTGAACTCCTGGGCCGGGAGCGGCCCCGCGTTCTCCCCCGCACGGTCCGGAAGGCGCCGTGCCGTCCCAACATGGCCTCCTCATAGCCCGGCCCGGCTGTCAGCGCGGCCGCGGGCACGGACGGGCCGTGGAGGTCACGGGTGAAGAGCTGCGGGCGTGGTGCAGAATTACCTGTGCTGAAGGTATAGCTAGATCACTGTACCTGTACCCGCCACAAACATTGCTCTCAGAGCAGGATACAGAATTGCTTAAAAAGTAGTTAAATTAAAAAAAAAAAAACAAACATACAAAAAACCCACCAAAAAACCCCGAAAAACAAAACAAAAACCCCACAAAAGTTAAATAAGGCGAAAATACCACTTTAATTATCTGGGGAGGTGAGGGATTGAAAGCACTTAAGCATGGGGGTGAGGAGCAACTGCTTTAACCGTTCTAGAGGTTGGGAAAACGTGCCCCCTTCCAAAAGGATGGATTGAGAAGGGTTGCGGCAGTTTTACCTATTCTTAATTCCTATTGTTCCTTCTTCTTTTCAGGCTCGGAGTTATTCCTGCCAAAGCCCGGCAGACTCCAGTGCCTTCACCTGCGGCGAGGTGCGAGCTGCGCCCTCGTGGCCCTGGCAGAGCCCCGGGCTGGCAGCCAAGGCGCTGCCTCCAGCCCTCACAGCACAGCAAACCCCACCACACGCGTTCTTTTCATCTCGCTTAGTTCGCTACACGATAGCTAAAACGTGCGAGTACTTCTTTTGTTTGATCTTTCTCTGTTCCAGAAAATACTGTATTTGTTTCATAGGAAGACTTCAGCCTTAGTTGATGAGAACTTGTGGATGCCTAAGCCAGGATCCTGTCTGCTATAGCGCCCTGCCTCAGATGCTCCAGAGAAAAATCTCAGTACCCTACATTAAGGAGATGTGTTTATTCTGTCCCTTTCCTGTTTCAGCACAAGAACTTACTTAAATTTTCCCTCCACCAGCCTTTTACTAATTTGAACCTTTTTTCTTAGCTGATTCAATTTCATGACCATTTTCATATTGCCTGTTACTGAAGTGTACAGGATGGCATTAAACACATCAGTGTTTGGGTCAGCCTAAGAGTGGACTAAACCACTTGAATAATAACTGCTACAGGCAGCCTCTGCTGTTTTTTGGCTGTTCTTCAAGATACATACTTTAATTTTCTGATACTGATTCTACTTTGCCTCACAGAGGTTAAAATTGTGGTGATGACATAGATGGTATTTACATAACTATTTCCCCTCATAGTGTTCTCCCGAACTGATAAAGACTTGAGAGTGGACTTGGATTTCTGAAAACCCCATTACTGTTTCCTTCACCAAAGGTTCTTAAAGAGATTTGGTTGCCATGGAAGATTAACATAAATCCTTATTAAAAATAGAATAAGGAATAAAAGGTTTTTACAGTAAAATCCCCTAGAGTTCTTTGCTAGGATTTGTACTCTTTAGCATGTTCGTTCTAGTTTTTTCAGTATTTTTGCTCTTTTTAAATTTCTAGTAGCTTTTGTTTATTTTATCCCTCTTTACTTCTTTGTAGTTTCTGTAATTTTATGTCCTTTCCTGAGGGTTGATCCTCATTCAAAAGCATCCAGAAATGATGATTGCTAAGGGGTGGCAGTGCTGGAAGGGTGATCCAGCCTGGCTAGGGCAGGGAGCGTGGCTGAGATCCCTGTGAAGCAGGGCAGGCTGAGCAGGTCAGGGGATGTAGCCTTGATTTTTCAGCCTGAGATGTTTTGATTTTTAAAACTCTGTGTTCTTATGGATTTTTTTGTAAATAAAACGAGATGATTTTGCTAACTCTGTCTTGTTTTTGTTCTTCTTTGGAAGTGGAGACAATTTGATGTCTCTCTGTGTTGGCCAATGTGATTGAACGGGTGTTACTGCTAACACCAATCGGTTTAGCTCTAGCGACCTGGTCTATAAGGAGGTAAAATTTTTAATAAATCAGTCTTTTAACCTTCTAACAGATTCTGGAGTGGTGTGCTCTGGTTTCGTGCCCTCCGGCGCCAGGGTGATCCGGGACTGTCGGGAGCCATCGGCTCCCGTGCGCTCCCGCCTGCTGCAGCCAGGGCAGATGGGCTCGGGGCGGCCGAGCGCTCGTCCAGACGGAGCAGTGTCAGCACTGCGAGGCTTCGGCTGCGTCTGCAGAGAAATCAGAGCAGCTCCGTGCAGAAATCTGCCCCGTTTTTACATCTTTCCAAGCCACAGCTAAGCGGGGGCACATCAGAAACTCCCCAGCACTGGGCAGCTGTGCCTGGAGCTCAGCCGTGGGGCTGAAGGGGAACAAAGGGATCTCTGTGCCTTAGGTAGAGTAAGGTGGGTTGGGTTTGTTTTTTAAGCCTGGTTGGAGATTTCTACATGAGCTGCAGTTTATATCAATATCTGTCAGTACATTCTGGGTCTGTGCCAATCAAGGATTATGACCTGTATGAACATCCCAGAAACGAGGGAGGCCAGCCAGGCTACTGCCTCACACCAGGACTGCAGCTCGGTCTCCTGATGTCTGATATCCACAGTTACTCCGTTTTTGAGTCAGGTTAAATCACTTCTCTCACCAGGAACTTATTTAAATGTGTTCACTCCTCTTGACAGTGCATCCCTTGCCATCTTGACAAAGCACCTGACAATTTCAGTGAGATGTCTTAACTTTCTTAACAAAACAGAACAATGGCATTTGCCACAATAACTTAATTGCTATTCATAAAAATAGAATCCAGTTCCCAGGGTGTTTTTTAAATTATTTTCAATGGGACTTATATCATTATATCCAGGAATATGAACAATACTCAGTTCAGCCATAACTTGGTCGCTGGCTGACAAAAGCCCCATATCCAGACACTTGAATTTTCCAATACTTTGTATGGCGCACATGCATATCACTGGTAGCTTAAAAATACTGTTGGAAAATCCTAATTGCAGGACTGCATCTAAAAGGGATTTTGCAAGCACCTGGGAACAAAGATGTCAGAATGTAAAACCACTGAACACTGACCCTTGGTGGTTACTCATGTACTTGCACATTTCTTGCCTTTAGGAAACAAGATAAAAAATCTTCCTCTGCTTTCCAATCAAATTTAGTAGCTCAGCTGATTTGATTTCTGGAAGTCTGCACTTCCTGAGCATCTTTCAAAAGCTTTAGGAACATCCAATAATCCCCGTGGTGTTCTGTAGTACTGAGGCACATCTGAATTTTTAGATGCAGAAACCAGAATAAACCAATTCTCAGTATGTGTGCAATGAATTATTACACAGTACAAACTGCTCTGATACCTGCTGGGCCACACATCCCTTCACACCCTGTCACAGTCTCTGGCACTTTCCTGCCACTTTTGAATCAAGCTGTGTATTGGAAGTTACTCTGTTTTCATGAAAAAAGCATTGACTATCTGTTTATTCTCTAAATGTGGCCAATTTAGAAGTTTTTAATTGGAGTTTATTCAGCATAACTGAACATCTAAAAATCGTAAAATAGGAATTAAAAAGCCACTGCTGTGGACCAGAGTGGTTTGACTCTCAGTGCCTTGCTGGTCTCGACAGGTTTTGTTTCCCCATTGCTTTTCCCTGCAGATGCTCAGTGGTGCTTTCCAGGTCAGTTATGCCCTGAGGGAAAAAGGAGCAATGTCAGGATGATGAATGGAAAATTTTTCATTCTGTTACTGAAGTATCTGTTTTGTAAAATACTCTGAAATATTTTCCCTGGCAGCTACAGGAGATGAAAGTCATGAAAACCTATTCATTATCAAAATAGCAGGAATTCTGGATATTTTGTATGTTCTGAAAATTAATACCTTGTCTGAGAGTATCTTCATTAAAGGAATCTCCTATTCAGGCTTTTCTGAAAGGTGGCAATATTTTCACATGGAATAAGCATCTTTCAAGTATTTTCACATTAGATGGAAATACTTTCTTTACTTGAGGCCCTTCTTGGAAGTCATTCAACGATGAGAACATTTGCTTTAAATAAAAGACTGTTTAAGCCAGTGGGATTCCTGAAATTCCTGAGCCATTTCTGCTCTTCTTTCCACTTTTCTTAGCACATCTTAACTCAGTGAACATTTCCTTATGCCCACAGATTTAATGTTGGTAAGAAACAGTCATCTCATTAAAACTGAAGGCCTGGGGTGGCATTTCTAGTCTTTTATAATTAATTTTGTTTTGACTGGAGTAATTTCTGGGCTCCTTGGTTGCAGACTCCCAGACAGAGTCATCTTAGCCCATGTGATCCATTGAGTGTGTATATACAGAGTACAAATGCATGCACACCTTTCACACAGAATAATAGTATTGTTTACAAGGGGAGCTTTAGAAAAAAATAACAACTGCTCTTCCAAATAATAGTTAGTTTATCATATGCCAGTGAGGCAGGCATTGATAAAGTGAAACAGAAGAGATGGAAATAGAGCCACAGAACCAAAATCTGTAATTTCTCATTATGTTCCATAAAAAACTAAACTGGAGACAAAGCAGGTCTGAGGTAGAAAACTACTGACCTACATTTATAAAAGAGACTGTGACCAGATCCTGTAATTGCACCTTTTGTCTTCATCCAGCAAGAGAGAAATGATAACATCCTTAAGGAGCGATCTGCCTCAACCATTTCAGGGAAAAAAAACCTCAGAATTGGCATTAAGAGCAGTGACTTGAACAGAATATAATATTTACACCTCTACAGCATCATTTCTGCTCCGCAAAACCCCAGTTTGGCACTGCACCCTGCCCTCCCCTGCTCTCACGTCCTCAGTTGTTTCCCTAACATTTGTTCATCTCCCGTCTATGCCTTTTTATTTCTGCCTTTTCATTTACTTTCTCAGTGATACCTGCACTTCTGTTCTAGTACCCTTATCCTTTTTTAGTGAACGAGGTCACAATTGAGAGGGGGCTTTGGCAATTCCAGCATTACCCAGCTGACATTACTTGACATCATGGGAGTGTTGGCAGTGTCACGACAGCAGCCCCTCTGCAAATTCCCAGGTATTAAATGTCTCAGATACAATTTCAGTTTGTGCCCAGGACAAAAAATGCAGCACTGGAATATGAATTGTGGCAGAGATGTGCTGGTCACAAAGACAGTGACACTGAGATGCTGTTCCCATAGGTGTGCTGAAAAGGTGACTCCTAAGGCACCACTTTGGCAGGTGGGTTTGTGTCCCAGTTTTGTGCCATACAGATTCTGATCCTGAGAGTATCCTCACACTTCATATTGTGCACCAAATACCTCCAGTACTCACCACGGTCAGGGATTGATCCACAGGTAAGACCATGGGGTTTTTCAGGATCAGGGAAATCACAAACTCAATTTCCAAGAAGAAGTAACCCATTGATTCTGTGCCAGGGTACTGGTATGTACTGCTAGGGAAACTAATTCTGGTAATATCTCTAATCTCTCTAAATGAAAGAATTTTCAGAACTCTATGTTCCATTATACCAATTATATACCATTATCTTATTATTCAGAAACATTATTACCAGCTAAATTATTAAAGAATATTCCTTTCCCAAGATCTGAAAGTTAATGTGAAAAGCACTAAGACATGTCTTCAAAAGGACTATTGCAAAACTATTCTTTAGTGGAAGAAGAGTCTGTGTTCAAAAATAGAAACACTGGGTGAAAATGTCACAGCCACCACTTGCTATTGAATAACACAACAGGATCTCAAACCCAACCACAACTGACAGGGTAGGAGAGCTACAGGTGTGTGGAGTGTGACTTGTCCTGATACTTCAACATTTATATAATAAATAAACAAGTTATTGTGTTCCTACCTGTCAAAACCGAGTTCAGCTTTCCCGTCATTTCTATATCAATGTCATTTTTCTTGGTTTTGTTCGAAAATAGACTTCAGTCTGCCTCAGAATTTTGAACACATTTTCTTTCATGTTTGAAGGTTCTCTTGCTATGGGATATTCCAAAGAGGGAAGGAAAGCCAACTCCCACAGCAGGGCTCGAGCCTCTCTTGGACAGACTGCCAGGGAGGCTGCAATTACATTTTTCGTTACTGCATTTTGCACTTGGATCGTTTTTTAAGATAAAGGCTAATCTGGTCTGTCCCTTCTGTTTGCATTTAGAGATTCCTCCCTTGCTTTCATGCTGCTCTCCAACAGCTGCTCTGTTTTGCTCATGCACAGGATCCAGGGCACAGTGGTTCTGAGCTGAGCTCTGTGAAGCCTCCTACACATCCAGCAACACCCACTCTCACCTTCCAGGATGGAATTCAGCCACAGATGGGACTCACTGGGGGTGCATCATGCAAAATCTCATCTCAGTCAAAAGCCCATCAGTTTGTGTCAAAGGCCGTGGGCTCGACATTTCTGAGCCTGAATTTCAGCTCGCTGACCATTGCTGGCTCCTTTCCCAAGGGAAAGCTGCCAACAGTTTCTCTTTTCAAAACATCTCTCTGCGTTTCTCAGCACAGGCTCAGCAAACAGTGTTCCCTTTGCCAGAACAACTGTCCCCAGGGGTTGTTTCCTGTTCCTGAACCAATGGAGAGCAGTGTCAGTGCCATGGAGCAATAACAGACCTTTTTACACAGCGTGTTCTGAAAGAAACTGTTGGGATTGTAAATAAAGCCTTCTTTCTTCTGTGACAACTCTATGGAGTCAATCTATTCCGTGTCCTACCATGAAAAAAGGCCATCACACAGGCCCTGCTCCAGAGCAGTGCCAGAAATGTTTCACACCCTCACACCTCTCAGCCCCATCTCTGTACCTCACAGGCTCTGGTTTTGGTTAGGTAGGCTTTTGTGGAGTTCATCAAGAGACTGGATGTGTAGAATTGGGAATTAATGATGCAGCAATGCTAGTGGTTGGCATGTCCAGACCTGTTGGCTTTGATGGGACTGTTCAACTGTGCAAACTAAAATAGGCACGGCAGGGTGTGCCAGCTCAAACTCCAGAGCCAAACCAAGGGGCTCATTAAGCAAACACTGGTACTGGCACTGCAGCTGTGCTTTACAGACCCAGCCAAAGATTGAGCACCAAAAAAGCCTCACCTAAAATTTAGACAAATTGGATCCAGGATTCCAACTTTCAGGCATGTACTGGGCCCAAAATGTCAGCAAGGCAACAGCAATGGCTGGCCTGGGCTATCATGGATTGACTGATTTAATGTACAGAGTCACAGAAGTTTGGATTTTCCTGTGTTCATTATCTTCCTCAAAATATTCTGGAGCTATGTGAAAGGAACCTTGCTGTTATTTAACAGCATTTCTCTGGTCAAATTCAGTGAGTTAGGCCAAGTAAAATCTCAGTTCCCCCACTGAAGCCCGTGTTCTGATGGAAGTGAGAGAAGATTCTCTGCTGTCCTGCATCCAGCTGTGCCTGGGGCAGGGGAAGTGCTTTGAACTGCACAACTGAGCAGTAATAGGCTTACAGTGACATAAAAAACGGACCCACAATCCTGTCTCTTCAAACAGTGCAGAACTCAGTCTGCAGTTTCCAAGACAAGTATGTCAGTGTAAGGCCTGAGTTACTGCAGAAGAGCCACAGCACTGCGCACACAGCCCCTGGCAAACAAGGAAATCTGTGCTCATTCTACCTTTACAAATAGTATCTTTTGCTATTTTTTAGTTAGAATGGGTTTCACCTCTGTACTAACAGAGTTGAAACCCATTCTAACTAAAACCCAGTGCTTGAGTGGCCTAGCTAAAACAGACTGACCTAATGCTTTTAAACCATTTTCCACAGCATCACCATTCCTGTCTAAAAACCACCACACTGACATCTCTGTTAGCAGCCTTTATGAACCTAACACGTTGAGCAGAGAACCTGGGAAAAGGCTGGAGAGAAAGAGCTGTGCTTGGAGATTTGGGGCGAAGCATTGAACATCCTGGAGAGGATGTCACTGCCCATACCATGCTCTCTGGGTAACCAAACTGCTTCAGCTTCTGCATCTGCCAGTCTGGCACCTTTAATAAGTAATTAAATCACACTGTGGACGTGAATACATTCTTGGATGAATAATAAATGACAGCTCTCACACTGGCACGCAAGCACACAGGCATACCCAGGGCAGGAAATCACACACAGCATTTCATTTGTTGCAAATTTATCTGTAACAAAGTGAGGAAGATGCCCTGGGGACTGGTGACTAACAAGGAGCATTGTTTATGCTACAAATCCCATCCGGTTATTAGGCTTTGAAAAGTGCTTTGTTTAGCTTATCAGTGCTTCAGCAGGAATGCCAGGGGCAGTATTTCTGTTCGAAGTGTATTTCTATTCCAATATTACTGACACATAAGAGGTTAGGTGTTACCTGAGGGCTGAATATTCAGCTTGTGCTTCAGTGCCTTGTTGAATCAGGATCAGGATGGTGAACACTGCACAAAACCTGTTTCCTTATCAATTTTTCAGCATTAAATTAAAGAACACCTTTACATAAATCCAACCTTTCTCAAGGACCATAGAACATGACAAAGAATAAACATCCTATGGCATATAAATGCCCATCATTAAAAATTACTTCAACATGTTAGACCTTCTGTTTAAATTCTGCACTTCTAGGAGGGGGACAAATTTGTATTATACAACCTAAGTCTGCAGTTATGCAATTCCAAAGTATCACAAGTGTCTGGCAAGTTTTAGAGATGTTTCACAACAGCACTGATAAGCTGCTACTCTGTCAGGTGATCAAAATACCTACAGTGTGCCCTTGATTCAAGTTAATATTTAAAAAGAGGAATGTAAGTTTTTTATTGGGCTCAGGTACCTTTTCAGTGACGTTAAATGTCTTTTGAGGGAGAAGATTTAGAAAGGGTGGGCGATAGTTTCAGATGGAAAAAAACTACATTTCATTTCACTTCATAATTTATAAAACCTGAGAGTCCCTTGCCAACTAAATTAATAATTGGCAAATAAAGGCAATTAAATTGGGCAATTAAATTATTAATTGGCAAATAAGGTATAGTTGGCCTTGCTGAATGATTCCATACCTGGAATGTCACTGACTCAGCTCCTCTCAAACATTTCTACAAAGAGGAATGGCAAGCTTAACCTCATGTAGGTCTCCTGGACCACTGTAAGATGTGCTCATTAGACTGATTATGAATAAATAATTGAAGTATTTATTTAGACCTTTTATCATTAGATTACTTTTGGAAAATCCACATGAATAAATCCTTCCTTTTAAAATGTCCTGGTTTTAATTTGCTTACGATTAGGTAAGACCTGGATTGCCAAACCATGAGCTGTCCAGTGTACCCTGCCTTGTCACCTGAACTGGCCTTGTAACAGGGAGCAGCTGCTCCCTGCCAGAGCAAAGGGACACTGCCACCCCCCCTGACAACTTCAAACCTCAAAGCAGGGGCTGCTCGACTGAGCAGTGCCACGTGCTCATGGAAAAACTAATAAATGTTTGTGAGCGCTCGATCTGCTGAGAGCTTTTAAACTTAATACCCCTCCTCAAAGATGCTGCTGAGAACGGACTCGCCACTGATGCTTTAGAGCTAAATTTCCTTGTGGTAAAACTGGAAGATGTTGTGAGCTGAGCTGTGTCACAGAGATAAAGGTTTATACCCAGGAGCTTCTGGCTCCATAGCCAACAAACAGATCAGGGCTTCATGCCTTCCTTTTGTGGGCAAGAATTAAAAATGTATCAAAGCTGGTGGCTAGGGTTTAGTACAATGAGCTTGGTTTTGCAGAGTTCTACTAGAATTATTTTCTGAAATTCTCAGCTTTCATTTTAAGCCAAAAGATGTGTCCAGATCTGAAAAGCTCCTTTTTCTCAAAAATCTGACGGTCACAGTTTCAAAGCCTGGCCCCTGGTGAGGTACTGACATGAAGAATTCTTTGCAAATCTAACCTGTGGAAATGTGACCTCAGTGAACACCTGTGCTGTGCACTGAGAAAGGAATAGAAACATAAGGATCTGACCCCTGAAAAACTTTAGGGCTTTCTCTGGATCTTTGAATTCTAAGTCTATTTCTCAGAATAATTTGCTTCTGAATTTGGGGTTTGGTTGGGTTTTTTTCTTTCATTTCCTCAAAATGAATTAAATTGACATCTACTGGACTAAACATTTATCACTCAATTCTGACTGAGGATTCCCAACAATATATAGGTTAGAACCACCAAAGGCACTCAGATCAAAATACAAGACTGTGAAATAGTCATTCCTAAGGGCACTTGCAAAGTTTCCAGCCTAAAATGTTAGGAGGAATGACAATTTTAATAGTGCTGTTTGAAATAACACACAGAAATACTGCACAAGAGAAAGCTCCCTAAAAATCTGTCATTTTAGGCAAAGACATGCTAAATATTTTATTTTGTTATGACGGTTTAGTGCCATCAAAACCTCAAAGCCTCATGACACAAACACTGACTGCCATAATCAATCTCTAATTCAATCACAGTTCAAATGTTCAAAGGCCAGCTCAGGATTTTGGAAGGGGTAAATTAGTTCTGGCAGCCTTACAGCGCTGTCAGATATCATCTGTCTTCTCCTTCTATCAGATCCAGCTGGGCGGGTCCCTCATAACCAGGACAGAGCCAACTCCAGCATCACTGGGAATGCTTGGACTCCATAAATCAGAAATTTGATTATGTGCAGATAATCTATTAAAAATAAATGACAGACCTGGCGTGTTTTTCCCAGCTGGTCGACCCACGACAAGAGTAAGCCACTGATGTCTTTGCTGAAGGTGACCCTGAGTCCCTTTTCCTCCCAAATGCTCTGTTAATGCAATTGGAGGGAAGAATGTCCATACCAGGTGAAACCAGGGCCACCTTGCCTCGGTACCTTCTGGACTCAGAAATTCCTAGCATCCATAAGAATGTCCCTGGCTTTACTGTGTATATAAAGAACTGCCTGGTTTTGCTCCCTCTGGATCTGCCACCTGTTGGTCATCCTGCAAGAGCTGATTGAGCTTCCCACCTTGCTTCACTCAGCCAGGGAGAGATCACAGGGAAATTAAAAATGTGGTGTCACAATCCTGTGTTTGAATGATGTCTGAATGATTTTTGTTCTGCCTGGATCTTTGCTGCAATTCCTATTCCCAATCAAATGCTCTGGGAGCAGAGTTTGAGCATTTGCAGGGTCTCAACTGGCCCTTGCACTCAAGCTGACGAGTTTCCAGCCCCTTTGCCCGGTGCCTGAGCTCAGCAGCCAGAACTGGTATCATCAGCAACACTAAATATTCCATTTTCCTGTTTTCTGAGCAGCACAAACTCTCTTTCTGCCGACTTGCTCATGAGTCATCTGGAAATAAACCATAATCACTTGTCCCCTAGGAGTCATATATAAGTTAATTACTGTACAAGACAAGCTAATGTAAAATACACAAGAGGTTTCAACTTGTTGAGGTTGCAAGGGGCAAGGGAGCCTTTCAGAATTTCCACTGGTTACGGTCTGGGAATGCTGGGCTTCCCTTGACTCCATATCTATCACATAATCAGAAACACATTTTGTTCCCTTTGTTGTACGAGGCAAAGCTAAAGAAATGTGGGTGTTATTCCTGTGCACAAATAGAGTAGATAGTTAATGGGCTTGTGTGTGTGCAGTGTTTGTAAACACAACTGCTCTGGGCTGCAGCTGACAGAAACCATCACTGCTTGTCCAGCTGAGAGGATGTTCTGGACCTGCAAATGCCCTCCAGCCCTGCACAGGAAGTCAGAATGGAATGGGATGTGCCAGATGAATTTTAGGTGCCTCTGTGTTAAATAAAATCTGCTTGCCTGGAGTTCAGTGTTCTGGGCTTGGATTTGACCATTGCTGTGGTGGCTTACTCCTACCCAGCCATCCTTTGCTGGGCTGTGGTGTGGTTGTTATCTCTGCAGGAGAGAATCTTATCAGTGCAGGGAAAGGAAAACCTGAAAACAATGGAAAAGCCTTTGGCATCTGCCATTTTTCTGTTGAGGATGGAAACAAATACATTTATAACTTTACAGTAAAGGAGAAAGATTTTTTCCAGTAGTTTTAGAAATACTACTGTTAAGGCTGGAAAAGCCCTCAAAGATCATTGAACCAAAGTTAGGACACATTATTTTAAAACCTCTAGTTGATCTTATTTACAGATGCTCATTACAGGAGACAGAATGGTATGAATGGTGCTGATTTAAAATTATTCATTTGCTGAAGAACTGATAGTTTTAGACCTGCCTCTGGCAAGAGGCCTGGTTTCCTGAACACTCACCTGGATTCTTTTTGCCATTCAGCCTATGGTACAGAGAGAATCCCCCTCTGGCACCGCAGGAAGGCAGGGATTGGCAGGGAAGGCAGTCATACCAGACTTTGTTTCAGTACATTTAAGTGACAGACACAACTGCAGAGGAGGAGGGAAATAGGGACGATTAGTTATGTGGATCTATGCTGAGTTTCTGTGACTCTCTGCTAATCACAGCGAATTATTATTAATGAACTGCATATGTCAACCAAATTACTGATTTAGTGAAGACTCTGCACTACATCTCTCCCAGGAAGCACAGCAACTCCAGCTGGCCCCTGCCCCCAGTGAGCCCCTCTCCCAGCAGAAACCAGCTGTGGGCATTTCTTCTGTGGGGAGTGTTCTGGACTGACAGTGCTTACACAGACTAAACAAGGCATTCTTCTGGCAGCAATCTCCAGCCTGTGTAAGAACAAGGACCAAGCCCTTCTCTCTAGAATTAATGTAGGTTCCCTCACTAGAAGCAGGAGAAGTCCCATTTTTATATTCCTCGCAAAGTCAGTAACTGTATTTTTGTTTGCTCATTGCTTTCATATCTAAACGGTGCCACTTTTCAAATGCCCACGAAGTCTTAGGCTGCCAAAAAGTAACAGATGATCTCAGAGGATACTGTTAAATTGCAATACAAACTTGTGGAATGGGTGAAATCCACCAGAAAATCAGACAATTTGTATTTGACTATGCAAAA
>WBMY01000651.1:525937-564349 GCA_013397315.1 Donacobius atricapilla | reverse complement strand
AAAAAAAAAAACCAAACAAACACCCTATTACAAAAAATCAACAGTCCAGTAATCACGTTTGTAAGTGTGAAAGCTCGAGATGTAACAAACATGAAGTCTCACCTTCAAGCATGAACTCACTTCTGAGAAGACAGCTTGTCTTTTTAATCAGCAGCATAAAAATCCAGCTATCCCATAAAATTAATTTCTATGGATAAAAATCAGGAGTAGGACACAACAGGCTTAGGTCTTGTTCTGTCCCACATTCACTTCCCAAGTGAAACATTTACCTAAAATAAAACAGTGATCTAGGCATAATTACATTGGTTTGCCGCCCTGTAAAAGCTTTTTACACAAACAAAAGTAGCGGAAATTCCATTTTTGACAATTCAATAAGTTGGGTTTTAGTCATGCATAAAGGTTTTTTAATCTGTTTACTGTTTTTAAGTAAATCTGTGTGGTCTTACAGAGGAAAATTGTTCAAAGATATCTCATCCCAATGTAAGCTCACTAACTGTTTATTCCAGCCCAGGCTGTGTCTAACAGGAGAGGGACAGAGCAGATTTAGAGGGTCCTTCTGTCGAGGCAGCCCCTGGTGTGGGCTCCTCCAGAGCATCTCCAGTCACTGGATAATCTGTGTAAAACCCTAATTCTCCAGACAAACGTGTCTGCTAAATGCCTTCTTTGAGGCTCTGAGCCATATGGTTGGGATTACAGCATTTCAATAGCATTTCCAAGTGAATGCAAGGATGAAGCACAGAACAGTGGAGGGAAGTACGTTCATAATTGCATTTATAAAGGGATTTCAAGAAGGCCCACGTTCTGCACCACTGGAGCAGTGTGAGCTTGGCACCTTGAAGCAAGTGCAAGTTATATTTACAAGCCATTCACACTTTTTTCACCACGCTATAAAAAGATCTAAGTACAAAGGACAACAAGGGGCCGTGTTGTTAATGCTGGTGCAATAAAAGCACATTTTTATCTTTAGGATAAAGATAACAGAGCACTGCCCCATGTCACCACTGCCACTTTTCCCACCCTCTGAGTGCACAAAAAATCAGTGGATCCCCAACAGCCAGGGACACCTCAGGAGAGACACCATGTAATACTTCAGGTTGTTTCATGTTTTTCTAACACTGTTTTATAACATACAGGAAAAGGAGACTTTGAACAGAACCCATCCAGGACAAACAGCAAGCACATGGCCTCAAAACCTGTTTCAAATAATGCCCCAGTAGTTGCACTTTCAGGTACAAAGCTAGACATAACAACAAAGAGCATCAACTTTCCTCTTTCCCTGGCCTGGTTAATTTTCCCTTTTCCATCTGTGAGTATGACCTAATGATACAGACTTAATTTGTATTTAATTTTGAGATCTGCAGAGGAGAAGTACCATATAGAAGCTGGGTCTATGTTGTTTTTCTCAGCTGTACATACTTGGGCAGGCTTTCCTTCCCTCCACACCATTATTTACACTCTGGAGCACTGACTCCAGTGCAATGCATTATCCATGTTATGGCTGTTTATACAGAGTAGAAGTGGTCTCTGTAACATGTCTGTTTTTCATGTCTTAAACCAATAAAACTTTTACATTGGGCTTATCAAAACCATTCTGTGTAGATCTAAGTCTGTTGTGACTGAAATCAGTAATAAAACTTCTCTTGATGCCCCATGGAGCAGAGTTAAGGCAACACTGAGCTCTCTTAATAAATTCCGCTCCGGTAAAAGTTTTATTTAAAAAATGTGGTTAACCCAAAGCTTTTAAAGAAGATTAATGTGGACTTATAAAAAATGTCTGATTTTATTATTAGTAGTAATTCATACAGTTTGTCCTGAAGTTTTCCTTTTCAGCTTCAGTTTGAACCATATGTTCAGGAAGTTCAACTGAAAAGCGATCCTTCAGCAATATTATTTTTTTCTAATTAACAATAACCACAGAGGTATTTTAGAGAAACCTACAGAGTCCCTCAGAAGGTTGTGGAGTGGGATAGATTAAAACAGGATTTTGTGTATTTTATGAAAAATTCACTGAAGCACAAATGGGTCAACTTCAGAGGAGTCCTTCCTTTCCTGTTCTACCAAACAAAGGATTCTGAGTGCAGCAAATCTTAATTTCCACGGGATTCTTTTGTGAAAGGCCTTGATGGACTCTGGGATCCATCAGAGCCCATTGGCCTCGTTGGGACTGAGCACAGGCACAGCAGTGCAGCCGTGGGCACCCCCAGACGTTGATGTGCCACCCCAGTGGGTCAAAGGCAGTCAGAGGTGATGGGTGTCAAACACAAAGCTCAGGGAGAAGCTGGAAGATGGGTGCCAGACTGGGTTTGTACAGACTGGATGGGGATTTAGGAATAGGCACAGCTGTGGGCTCAGCCAAGTGCTCTGTGCGTGCAAACAAAACACAAGAGACACAAAGACAAACCCTGCACTCAAATGCTAAAAAGCACAAGTCGGAGCAAGGTTCATAAAGATACCTTTGGACCAAAATTCACATCCCCAGTCCTTGTACACATGATGTAACTGATGGCATCAGGAACACTTTTTTTCCTGGGTTTCAAACATGGTTTCTCTCAAATTCCCTTTCTCAGTGACAGCAGATGAGGTGGTGCTGGGTGCAGAACCCTGCACTGAGGGCTCCTGGAGACTTCTCGTTACAGCACAGCTCACACAAACTCCTCGCTGGCTGTTTCTAAGAACAAAGATCATTGTTCAGCTCAACAGAACAATCCCATCAAAATGGCAGCACAATGTTGTGCTGCTGTTTTCACTGGGGGCCCTGTCAAGTTGCATCAGCTGAAATGCTGAGAGGTTTTATTTCCCTGACCTGTCACACTGCTCGCTGTGCCCCGGAGCTGCCAGTCAAGCTGTGCTGCTTCTGCTGAGATGCTGTTTGTGCTTTGCTGGGCTTGTTGGTGGTGCCAGCCCTGACATTCAATTTACTGTTTTCCGAACAGCACAAACTCGCTGCTGTCACTGCATGTGCAGCCTCATCTTACTGTCCTCTCACTCTGCCCCCTTTTGCTCCTGAGACCTCTCTATCTTGTACTTGGAAATCCACAGCAGTCTGAGGGGTAAAAGAGGATGTGGCAATTGGCTTTTCCAGGGGTACAAGCTGCTCCTTGGCTGTGCCTGCTCGTTTATCTGCGATAACTGGCCCTGGACGTCACTCTGGACAACTTCACCTTGGTGCAGTTGCAATGCTTCTGTCCACAGGCACCCATATTCCTAAGGGTTTCAGCCATGACCCAGGGAGCTTCCAGAGGAAGATCCACAGGGAAAGAAACTATGGAAAGGAAACCCTCCCGTAGCTGATCTGTGAATCTCTGCATATACCAGTGTAGAAAAGTAGAGGCTCCATTTTCACACTGTCACTTAGCAGAGGAAAACCATGTATTAAAAATAAAGAATCACATTCATTTTCACAGTCCACTGTAGAAAGAGGGTTTATTAATCCTGGTAACTTCCTTATAAACATTAAATAACCTCCAATATGTTTTGCATATCTTTATTTTTAAATTTGGTAGGTTGCTGCCTGACCCCCTACTGGAGGCACAGTCCCTGGTTAGCAGCACTAACCTGCCCTCCCTGGAGACAAAGGTAATATTTACCTCTGTCTGCATTCTGACACATGCCAAACAATGAGCTTGAGCTCTTGGGATCAGATTTATTTATCCTCTAATTTTCCCACCACATTTCAAAACCCACTTGGGCTTCAATGATCCTGCAGCCATTTGCATTTATCATTTGACACATGTCAGATCAAACAACTCTGTGCAATATCAAACAGGCCTCCAGCATTTTGCTTTTGTGTAGTTTATTGGATCTCTGGGATAACATTCCACAAAAAGCAGCATGGAAGTTCCTAATCTCACCAGGCCCCAGTCAGAGGTTGCTTGTTGTACTGGGAGGCTGGATACAGGGGAAAAAAGGAAAATGTTCTTTATTGTGGAACTGTGTTGCTTTTCACACCTCTTGTGAGAAGCAACACAATAAGCCAAGGAAACAATCTCGACCCCTAAGTATTCATAAATCAGCATTTACTGAGTGTGCAGTACACAATGAATGGATTGAAAGGGACCCAGCAAGGAAAACCAGTCTGTACCACCATGTGATTGCTTTCTGATGCAGTTCTGGCAGTACTGTGGTGGAAGTGTTGTCATCCACTGCTGCATCCAGAACTTTCCAGTGAAGGTGCTTCTGGAATTCTTACCTGGAGGAGTCCTGCAGTTGCCCTGGCAGGGAGGAGGACACAGCGTGCCATGAAAAGCCTGGTTAATTAAAAAGCAGACCCAGAGAGGATCAGGCTGGATCCTTTCAGATAATCACTCAGATTTGAACTGCAGGATTTTAACTTGCCTCTGGAACTTCAAATCCGATTCCAGCGTAGAAAGCAGCTGGATTTTTCCCCAGGTATTGCCAAATCCAAACAGTTCACGTTGGCTCTGCCTTTCCTTCAGGCTGGAATCCCAGTTCCCAGAAGGATTCCATGTCAAGCAGAATACTTTCTTTTCCAAGGGCTGGGGCAGCAGGGATCCTTTTTAGAAGGGTTCCTCTGGATACTGTAGCATGATTGAACAGTGCAGGGGCATTTGGACAGCACAGAAAGGTTCTGCATTCAAGAGATTTTAACCTTCAGAGTTCTTAAGAGACACATGGAACTGAAATGCATCAGAATACCAAAGAACCAATCTCATGTGACCATTCAGGTTGCAGGTTACCTGTATGACAGCCTGTCACTCCTGACTTGCCTGGCGAGGAGTCTTGACCTGGGTGGGTCTCATGGAGTTTTTCCCTAAGAGTTGCTCTTAGCTTCTTTGGAACCATCATATTCTTGTCTTCTGTGTGAGTGAAGCCTGGGCCTCTCTGCAGGACTCTTGGAGCAGCTGATGATTCAGTGGTTGCTTCCCTTCTTTTAATTTGCATGAAAAAGCCTTTCAGGAAATTGCACCTGAAGGGGTGAGGATGGCAGGGCGCGCAGCTCAGGGGCCTGACTGACCCCAGCTGGGCCCTTGGCCAAACCTCCTCAAGCCATGACTGAGGCTTCTCTTGGGCTGGGCCAGTGGCACGGGTTTGTCACTGTGCTGCTGCCACAGGCTGAAGGACTCAGCAGTGCTTGGCATGGCCAAGGCACTCGATGTGGAGCCCTCAGAGGGCACTTTTACAAGAATGCCACAATCAGAGTTTAACATTACAGCGCCCATCAACCTGCAGCTGAAGAGCGCTAGAACTCTTGAGCTTTAACATTTCACTTCTTGGCTCATTTTGAATTAAATTTTAATTTGAGAACTTGGCAAACTGAACCATTTTGCTAAGTCTTGTACAACACAAGGATGGTCAGAGAGTCTCACTGCAGAGTCCTGCAGCAGTGTTTGTGTTATCACAGCTGATTACTCAGCCACTGGGCTACAGAGTCCTTACAGCTCTGGTTTTAAAATGGATCATATGAAACTGGTAGCAACACTGGCTTGGAACAAAAATGCAACTATAAAGTACAAGTATCACAAGGGGAGAAAGGCATTAAAAGGCCATGCAGGAAATGTGAACAAATCTCTGTAACTGTGTCGCGCAAGCCCACGCAAGGCACAGAGAGTCCTTGAACCCTGTGCATCTACATTTCACACCAAGTCAGTGTGATTGTTTGTTCCCGTTCCAGGCTCCCTACACGCCTCGTGCTAAGTCTTGGTACCAGTTCAGCCACAGAAATCAAGGCCAGTTTGAGGATAATGATATAAATAGCAGGAAGTTTATGGAAACTTTGCTGAAGTTGTTTGTGTTGAGCTGCAAAGAGGTAAAAGTGCTGGTGCAGTGCCAGCCAACCCTGCACATCTGTCCCTGTATAACCTGTACCTTTGCTGTCCATTTGGAGTCTGTAGACTTCATTTTTACACACTAATTGCATCTTGAAATGGAGATATTAAAATTTATGAATACTTCTTGGTTACAACACACTAGTCTCCATTTGCTTTTTCCCACTCTGTCTTTTCAGCTGACAGATTTTATTGTGCCCCTGAGTTGGGAGCTCTGACACCCCACTATGTCAGAGTCGTTTTCTTGCTTGTTTTACTCTTTTTGTTATGATGTTTCTTCATTTTATTCCCATCAACTTTCATTGTCTTTAATTATGTCCCTGAACTTGTAAAGCTGTTTCTCCTAACAATGGGTACTTTGGAAATGGCAACAATTGCTTTTCCATAAACGACAAGGCAGGAAGTGCATTGTTTCTTTAAAAAAATTACCAGATGTTTTTCAGGGCTGACTACTAACATAAAAAAAAAAGTCAGAAACTATTATTTTCCAAATAATCCAAGCATAATCTTGTTATAGTGTAACTTCTGTTTGCATTTAACTGGGAACTGCAGCCTAGGCCAATACTAAAGAAGGAGTTTCTCTCAAGCTAAATGTGCAAAATTCATCTATGTGAACACTGACTCCAGGGACTCAAGTCCATCTGAGTGAATCACGTTATTCCTTGTGCTGTTCCTGCCAGTCCAAATACTGGCACTGGGGTACCTGCAACTGGTTGTCTTGTGTTCTCTGACAGGAACAAATGAATATTCCCTGTCCCAGTGTGCAGGGATTGTTGACAGAAAATATCCAGTGCTTCACAGCAAAGTGACTGCATTTTATTTCTCATTAAAAATTAAAATGTATGCTTTAATTGATAAAAGTGTATTTTTAGCATGGATGGTACAGTAAGAAGAAATTACCCGCATCACACATGCCTGGAAATTTGTTATCCCTGCTGTTCCCAGATTCCATGCCTCTGGATCACAAGCTGTTCATGATGGAGCGATACTCTCTCTGATGCTCCACAAGCTTCAAAAATACTTCGTATTTCTTGTCATAAAATCTGTGTAAGAAAGTTAATGTCAGCAAAGCCTGAGACTTGAAGATTAAAATCCCCTGCAATACATATGTTTACTTGCATGTCTTAGCCTTGAAGACACTTTGACTCTTTCCTAGGTACGGCTGCTGCTGGGGTCAGAGCCCTCCCTGTGCACTGCCGGGGCAGTTTCCACCCAAACTGTGATTTCCAGTTGCAATTCCACCTTTCATTTCCCCACAGCCAGCTTGGGTTCTCAGACAGTTTTCCCCAGAACTCTCTGTCGTGAGAGTGAGGAGACACCAAAGCTTCGCAGAATTCATTCAGGTGGGAGAAATCCTCCACAATCACCGAGTCCAACTGCTCCCCTGGCANGCCCCCTTGCCGCCGCCAGGGGGCGCCCGCGCGCCGCCGCCCATGGAACCCGGCGTCCTTAAAATCGTAACGCAAATTACCCTTTAAAATAAAATCTAATAGAAGATAATCCCTGAAAATTAATAGGAACAATCCTTCGGAATATAATATTAATAATCATTAAAACAGAACACACATAGTCGAGCTTTAAAAATTAAAAGAAATAATCCTTAGAAATACGGTATGAACCATGCTTAAAAATACAATGTACTGTGATTCTTAAAGTATCTGTATGCTGAACACTACTGCAGTCCAGCAGGGCTGTAAAGAGGCACACCCCAAGCTCATCTCCAGAGCCCAGCTTTATCTCCCTTGAACTGTCCCAGTGGAACACACCAGGGCCACCGTTACCTTTTATGCTCGTGGTTGGGCTGCACGACTCTCCCGATTTTCCCCATTTTCGCCATGGCCTCCTAGGGAAAGACAAACACCAACTGGAAAAGCCCTGTTTTGATTTAAAATACTTTTTGACAAGAACAAGATGTTTCAAAACCAATCGGAACATTAGTGATGTATTTTGTTTCGGCTGAACAGGCCAGATGGCAGCAAGTATGTTCAATCCCATTATAAAGTAGTCAAGAGAACAAAGCTCTGCAGACCCTCAGTAACCAAGATCTGTTCCTCTCTCTCCGTCTGGGAGTCCCAGGCGGAACAGACTTATCTTTTATTATTTACTCTAACCAAAGGAAATGTTAAACACTGCATCCCCGGAGGGGAGGGTTCTCAAATAAAATGATACTGTACTTGAGATCCTGTAATCTTATTCTGAAAGGATCAGTTCCCTGCAGCAAGGGAGGACTCAAGAGTGCTCCACAAGCTAAAGGTAACCTGGGAAGATCTGTTCTGCAGCTCACAGAACAGACCTCACATTCCAGCACGAAGGTCTGAGAGGCAAACTCTGATCCTGCTCTGCCTTTGGCTAAAATAAAATCAGAGCTCGCAGAGTCCCCAGCAGAAGGAGTCTCTGGGACAGTCACACGTGGAAGGGAGAGGGATGAGTAATTTGGTTCCTTTCCTGATCTCTCTGAGATTCTGATTTTCTGTGGATTCTCCCAGGTGATCCCACTGGAATGAGAGTCACGGAAGTTGAGGCCCGAGCTCTCAGGATACAGTGGAGGCAGCAGACACTCGGTGATTTCACAAGGAGAATCAAAGCAACAGCTTTTTGATGGGAGAATGTTAAAAACATTAAAGGTCAGGACTTAAGAATCAGTGTGTGACTAAATCAGGTTCAGAGTTTCTAAGCAGGACCCTGAGCCTGTTTTAATGCCGGGCCTAAGAATGAGGATGGCCTTGGAGAACAGGCAGCCTCTTCTGCTGCTGGAATCTTCCAGCCAGCTGCTAAAGCTGGATTTTTAAAAGGTTTGGATGATTTTACAGGCTGGATACCTGCTCCAGTGAAATCTATGCTTTCCACTAATCCAGCACTTGACAGCAGAGGATCTCACAGAACTCACAGACAGCAGAGGATCTCTCTCTTCACAAGGGGGATGAGCAATGTCAGTGCAGGGTTACCAGAGCAGGGCAGGCTCTACCAAAGGCAAAAGCATTGCCAGGTGTGCAGTCAGGACTGAGCTCTGCTAAGGGTGCTGATTCACCAGCAGGGAATATTTCTGTGCTCTCATATGCCCATTCTCTTCCCGACGTGCAGAGGTTGATTGTACTTCGATTCTCCAAGAAACACCCTTGAAATAACACTTGCAGAGAGATAGCATGTTCTTTTCCCTGGGACATGTGAGCCTGCTGGCACCAAGACTCTGCACAGCAGCCAGATTAAAATACTGCCATGGAAAGGCTGATATCCTTCCCAGTAAGAGAAATGGGCATTTTATTCCGTGGCCTTTAACAGGTGACACTGACAATGCTCAAGCATTGTCCCTGTTTACAATAGTCAGTCTCTTACAACTCCCTTACACGGCCAGCTGGATTCACAGACTACCCAAAAAATTAATGAATACTCAGAAAAAACCAAAACAAACAAACAAAAAAGCCACCACCAACCCTCAAGTAAAAGCCAATTCCCTCTGGTACAACGGCTACTGCTTTTCCATTGTGCCTTAGGGAAAACGAAGCCCCCTGAAACACTCTCTCACTAATGGAATAGTCACCTTCATTTCTGCTCCCTGCTTTACACCTCCTTTTGAATTGCCCGGGAGACACTGCACAAAAATAAACTCACAACATCCAAAGTGTCTAAACAGGCAAATCCATTTTTTATCACAGGCGCAACAAAAATGAAAGAGAGGGCCAGACTTCGCATTCCCCTCTCTGTGCACACTCAGGAGCAGGACACAGCACCATTCCCAGGGAATGCTCTGCCTCTGGCATGGGTGCTCCATGCACTTGTGTTCTGCTTTACTTCTACAGCTTCCAGAAGCTGCTGCTTCCCTTCTGCTGGACCCCCATCATCCATACTGAGCTAAGGAGGAAGATTCTCAAGTCTAACAGTCTTCAGTTGATCAGCTAAAATACTTTGGTGTTTTTAAATCTACTGGAAATACATAGACCTCTGAGAATCCACAGCATTAAAGTCTCACAGCAACTACCATGGTTCTGTAGAATAACATGGCAAAAAAATAACACAGCCAGCAATTTTCAACAACTCACCCATTCTGCACTGCTCAAAATATCCTAAATTAATTCCCTCTCTCAATTCAGATTTTAGTTGTGTGTTTTTCTGTGTTTTAAAGTCAGTTTGGTCATTGTTAGCTTGAACAAAAAAACTTTACTCCCAGAGGAGAGTCTTTTCAACAATTTTCTGGGGACAAAGAGGAACAGAACATTGAAAATATGAATTTATAATGAAATGGGAAACAAAGGAACATTAGAATTGCATTACTGAATGGGATCAACCTTGTGCACTGCTCTGTCTCCAACAAAGCCTTAAATATAGCAAAGTGATAATACTGCCGTTCAGAAATAGTTTGTTTGAGGGTTGACATCCAAATCCATAATTCCAGTCACCAAGGATTTCACAATCCTAATTTGAATGACGCTCTATCTTCTTTGTTTGCCAGTCTAGACAGTACAATGAATACAGTGATTTAAAACACAATGAATTCTCTCTTAAAACAAAATATTTTGTAAAATTGCTTTTTAATCGTTTCTTTTCTCTCTTTCCATAAAGGCTACGCTATAAATAAACCCTCAAAGTTCGCATTTGATCATCATTTCTAAAGGCTGGGCAAGAGGCAAGTGAAGGGTTTACACAGAAAAAAAAGAGAGGCACTGTGGAGCAGAAATAAAGGGATGCATTCATGATTTCTAACCTTTTGTTGGAGTGTCAACGCTGAGACAGATACAAGCCAGTAAACACGCTGCTCTCCATGGAGAGACCCAGCCCAGTGGGGTTATCCCTGCCTGGGAAGGGACAGGGAACCAAACTCCCCAAGGCTCACCAAGATCTCAGGACAAGGTGCCATTTTGCCGCCGGGAAGATCAGCAGCCACTCAAATCCACTTGGTCCTGGTGGCTGAATTCCACTCTCCAGCATCATCTGGGGCAGGGGAGCCAACACTTACCCAGGGCAGCCTCAACAGGCAGTGGATCTCCAAGGGAAACCCTACTGGAACCCAGGGAAAATCCTACCTCCTAGGGAAGCCCAACTTCAACACAGCATCTAAAAGCTGGAAATTTCAACTGTTGTCTCTTCAGCTATGGGAAGGAAAAGGTTTTTAACCCTGTGTGGGAGGAGGCACCAGGAGAAGCCCATCAGCCTGGCACAGGAGCCACAGGAGGTGCACACAGGGAATAGCTTCAGGCTGAGAGACCCATCTTTTCTGATTCCCTGCCCTTGGCATCCTCCAAGAGCTGCCTCACAAAACCCAGCACATCCCACAAGAGGAGCCCAGGTCTCTTGGGACGTGTCCCTCCCTCCTGCACAGGGAGGCCAGTGAAGCCCACTTGTCAACAGAATCACAGAATCAGCTAGGCTGGAAGAGACCTTGGAGATCATCAAGCCCAACCTAGAACAGTCCCCAAGTCTGATTTTCAGCAGTGACTCAAGGACTGAAGAGGTTGAGTATTACTGAAAATTAATGGGATGTGAGCCCCAAGTACACAGCAGAAATCAGGTATAGGGACATCAGCCTTAGTTTAGAAAGTCAAGTAACAAAATCCCAATTAGGCTTTTTCTTTATTCTGAGACCTTAAAAATCGTATCCAAAGTTAAATGGGTAAGGCATTCGAGCACAAATGAAAGTTCCCAGCTGTGTTCTCACCACTCAGTCATTTTGGTAATCCCAAGAAATGCTTGGACTTTTACCTAAGGTAGTTATTAACAATGAAACAACCACAAATCATTTCAAGTTCTCCTGTACCGTTTCAGTGGTTGAAAGCACGTGGCTGAAAGCACGTGGCTGCACATGGAGCAGCAAAGCACCAAACTGGGATCTGATGCTCACATCAGGGCAGTCTCACCCCTCCAGCATTCTGTTCAGTTTTCTTGTCACAGATCCAGCAGCAGGAAGAAAATGTAAAAGTTGGCCCATTCACAACAGGCTGAAAGGCGGGAACATTCTTCCCACCAGATCTGTCCTGATTTCAGGATTCAGCAGGTGTTAACCTTCAAACTATCAGAGTGACTTTCCTTACACTTTTAGTCCTCACAACAAATAAAACAACAAACGTTCTGTGTAATAATTTTTATTGTTCTGCAGCAGTGAAGAACCTCTCTCATTCATTTCTATTCCACACACACAAACTCAGCTAACAGATGTCTTTAGCATCATTTTAAGAAGTCCAGTGACAGATATATTTAGATTTGAGGGGCATAAATAGATTTCGTGAAATGCTGATGTTGAAGAAATAATTTTAAACTTTTATAAGAATTTTAAGCAAGGCTGCTATTTCCTTCTAGGCTTTTATTTAGGGATTGCTTGTTCCACAGCTTGGAGATGCAAAATTCATCTTATCTGTGTTTACAGGAGTTACATGAGTGTATTTCTGTAACACAGGCCTAGCAGAACATTACTTTTTAGTGGTATATGACTGCATGAAGAAAGCATGTGATGGACCATATACAATATTTTTCTTGTGGGTTTTTTCCCCCCCTTAAATTTGTTTGAGTTATAGGGGCAGATCTTGGCAGCATGCACAAAGCCCAGAATCTGTAACTCAATTCTCTGTGGGTTTCTGGATGGAGTGAGCCAAGTTTTAAAACACATTATGGATAAATATTAGAGCTGAGCAAAAATTTCACACCTAAGACCAAAGTGTGAAAATTTGGCTTTGATTCATTTAGTGAAAAGGTGAAAAATTTCACACAAGTTTGTATTTTCCTTTTGCTCTGATCCAACATCGATTTCTGTGTCTGTATCAAACCTCAGAAAGAGAGACAGACAGAGACAGAGAGAGGAAGAGTTTTGCTCTGTCCATGCACGAGATACAGAGGAGGAAGGAGAAGAGGATGGAAGGATGGCAAGCAGGACATCAGCTCAGGACTTGAGTCTTTCTTCCAGGAAAAGTTACTGGCCTTTGAAATCTCTCTGTCCATATGTTCAGTAACAGCACTGGCCCTTCTTAGAGGAATATTTTATACATTTGTTTTTTAAACTAAGGCAGCTCAAAAGAAACCCAACATCATTCTACCCTTCAACTATCCAGCTTGAGTTGACAGAGGCCAACTGGATGGATCCTGAGCACTGAGACATAGTGGATTTCTGATTTGAGCACTGAATCAGATTACAAAAAGTTTAAAGAGATCCCTGGAGTTATCTGCGACATGTAATTTACTCTCATAATTTTCAGTTACCTCTCTCTGCAGTGGGCTGTGCCATTTCCCCAGTTTGGTTTGGCTGGGGCACAGAGTTTGCACACTCAAGGTGTGTCCCTGGTTTTGCACTGCGGGTGCCACATGGAGCTCCCAGCCCTCCTGCACCTTCCACATCCCACTGAAGGATGGATCACCCCACCTGTCCTGCACCACCAGAGCAGCTTTTCACTCCTTAGTACCAGAACAAATGGAAAAGAGCTCTCACAGCAGCAGAGACAGGCACAGGTAAGGCTATAGGATCACTTCTGCCTCCAGAGCACCGACTTTTCCTCTTCCTCAGTGTCTCCCCAGTGCCAGGCAGGCTGTGGTCACCCACTTTGGTGTCCCAGAGCCCAGCCAGGCTGGCCAGCCACAGACACAGCCCTGAGAGGAGCAGCAGTGGCAGGCAGCTGCTGGAAGGGTGCCTTGCCATGCCAGCCCTGATATTAATTACTTATTCCGCAGCCCAAATTTAGAACGGGATGAGGGTCAGCTCTGATTGCCACATCATCTATCAGCTGGAAACTATGTTTGGGTCTAAGCTCCAGCCACTCTGCTACTAAATATAGGTTGGTTAGTTGTTGATTTGAGTCTGCACTTACCCAAGTTGCCTCTGACTAGCAAATAATTAAGCAGTTTGCTTTGTGAGGGCTCTGCTTCTGGCACCTCTTTGTGCCCAAAGCTGCTTGGACGCAGACCTGACGGCTTAGCAGGGGTTTCAGCTTCCCTGGGCAATGGAAAGAGCCCAAGTGCTCAGCTCCTGTTTCAGCTTCACAGACTGCTGGCACTGGGTGTCGTGAATCAAGTCTGTGGGCACCACCCAAGCAGTCTGGGGCAGGGTTTAGCTGCTCTTCCCCTGACATGAGCCCGTGCAGCTTCTCCATGAAGGGACTGCTCCCTTCAGTGGCTGTGTGGAAGGTCCCAGCCCACGCCGTGGTGCTGATGCCACAGCTGGAGTGGGCTCCTGGCTCCAGCACCAAGCGGCACTGGCAGCACATCTCCCTCACCCCCTTCTGAGGTGGAATAAATTTAACCACACACAGCATTGCTGTTAAAATAGACTAAGAAGGTCTCTCCATTGAAACCACATGAAAATATATTGATTTAACACAGTTTTTAGGCTTGGAAATGTCATGCTGACAGGCAGCCGTGCTTAACAGAACACAAGCTCAACTGGGAGTCAGGAGAGCAAATTCCTCCACCAGCTCCTGATGCAGGGCACTGCCCAGTCAACGCTCTCCCTACTCATCCTTCCTGGGGATGGAACAACCTAATCCAGGGAATGCTCCTCTGCATAACCTGCAATACATTGCTTTGCTTCCTCTGGCTCTCTCCTCACCCTCAGCTTGCAGCATCTGTCCCAATGCTTTTACCCTCAATTTTAGGTGGCAAAGCCTTTGGGGCAGGCAGGGCAGGTGTGTGATTCCACATGGACACAGACACCAAAAACTGAGCAGGACACAAAGCAATCCCTCCCTGTGAGGGTGGTGAGGCCCTGGCACAGGGCATCCAGAGAAGCTGTGGCTGCCCCTGGATCCCTGGAAGTGGCCAAGGCCAGGTGGAATAGGGCTTGGAGCATCCTGGGAGAGTGGAAGCTGTCCCTGCCCAAACCATTCCACGATTCTGATTTAGAGTAGGAAGGGTAAAACACAGACACTGAAGACCCAGCCCAGGGGATCCTGACACTCAGCTGGGCACTCCACACAATATTTAGCTGAACTGCACAACTTCCTCCATGGTGCAAAATTCAGATTTATTTGGCTGATTTCTTTCCCCATCTATGATGAACATTCAGCTTTCCTCACATTTAGTCACCAAGTTCAAACTTTTATTTGCCATCTGGCAGCAGACTGGGCTTTACTGGGGGGAGGGGATAGGAAAGGGGCTTTTTTTCCCTTTTTCTTTTTTTTTGCATCTGTATTTGCTTTATGAGCTATGGCTAAGGCATCATTTACACATGGGGAACTGGATCAGGTTCTCTCAATTCATTCCATATGTTCACTTATGCTGTCAAAACATTTTTTCGATCTAATTAATCCGCACACGTCTCTCTGTTCATTTCCCCACTTTGGGCAGTTTCAGCATTTCTGGGGTACCTAGCTGACATTGTCATAAAACCAACTTCTGCCTATACTTTGTTTTAGGGTTACTCCATCAAGAAAGCAAAACTATTTGCAATACTTCACTCCTCTTCATCTATTTATTCTTTCCCTGTTTCCAACACTGGCTGAGATTTCCCTTTCCTTTTTCCTTTCCTTTCCTTTCCTTTCCTTTCCTTTCCTTTCCTTTCCTTTCCTTTCCTTTCCTTTCCTTTCCTTTCCTTTCCTTTCCTTTCTTTTCCTTTCCTTTCTCCTTTCCTTTCCTTTCCTTTTTTCAAATACATTCTTTGCCATGCTCCAGTGTCTACCTGGGGTTAATGAGGAAAATCCCTGCTGTGAGTTTTGATTCGGGAATATTTTTTATCTGGTTAATCTGATGTGTGGTTTACTATTAAAAGAAAAAAAAACCAGCAACTGTACCTCAGAAATATGCTTAGATTTTACCCAATCTGGATTGCATTTGGGAAATTACCCTGGACAGGGGCTCATAAAAAACAAGAGACCTTTAGAAAAAGTCTTTCACTACTGTAAGCCAGTAGAAGGCTGAGATGTTAAAACACAGAGTAAAACTTCATTAAAATATATAGAGAGCCTTTTAGTAACCTTACAGATAGCCCATGTCCAACAAAAAATAAAATATCATTTAAGAGATACAGAGATATCCAATGAGCAGTGAACAGAATGGATCCTAGAAGAAATGAGAAATCTGTTGGAAGTTTAGCCTGGACTGCACAGCACAGAAAGGGCAGCTGTCCATGGCACAAAGCATTTGGTTTCCTTGCCACAATTGCTACAGACAAGGGGTCAGCAACCTTTTCCAGCACACTGCTCCAAAAAGTATTTTTCTTCCCCAAATTAAAGGCTAGCAGTGACTGAACTGAGTGAAGCTGAAGCAAAGCACACTCAGCATTGCAGGGGGGTGGACTAGATGACCTTTAAAGGTCTCTTCCAACCCAAACTATTCTATGATTTTGCGATCGGCTGATGATACTGTCCTGTTTTGTTAAAAACTGGGCATCCTTTCTTCTCCAGATCTGAAAATCAGTCAGGGATGAGAAGCTACTGCTCTCATTTGTCTTCTGCTACTAGAACTATCCTCCAAGAATGCTCTTTCTAAAAAAAACCACTTTAAATGCTGGATACATATTGCTAAACGATTTTATTTTGAGAAGGATTCCTTAAAAACCTGAGAAGCCTGCTCTGTGGATGGGATGGATAGTTAGTTGCCAAATGTGCTCTAATAGCAGCAAGGGAGAAGCTCAAGCTGAGCTGTGGAATTCCCATGGACAGAGAATTGAGAGAGCTTTATAGGAGGAAACTGCAAAAGTCACACCAGAATGGATGTTCTGCTCCCCTTGCTCCTAAAAACTTCGGCTTGTGTCTCTTTTGGAGACCTCTGGAAAATGGTAAACACGGTTCCCTTTGGCACTAAAACATCCCTGTCAGCAGGAATCTCTTTATGTGCACAACGTCTGTGTACTGCAATCACATTTATTGCACAGAAAACCTGTAGGTACCAACTTGAACAAATTAATTTGGAATAAGCTATTCTTATTGGCAAATGTCAGGTTACCCTCCTCATTACTCTGGCCGACGTTTTTCTATACAAAACCAAACCCAAGGGCTATTTATTCCCACCTCCCCAGAGCCAGAAAGAGCCTTTGATTACAGTAATATTCCATAACCTCTGTTACTGAGCAAATCCAAACCTGTCACCCAGCACTGCTAGCAGGAGTTTTAAAGGTATCTCAGACATCTTTTCCCTTAGCAGATGCTCTAAGAAAGCATTTGTAGTCATTTGGCAAATAGAAAAAGAGCACATGTTATAATTGCCCGTGCCCAGAACAAAGGCTGGTTGTGTCTGCAAGCACCTCAGCTGGAATTAGAAGTGCATTTGCTGTGGGAGTGAGACACCAGTGGCACCAGAGCTGGGCTGGTCACAGCCTGAGATCCAACACAGCACCATCCTGAAAGCTGAAATCCCCCAGGAAAAGCACCCAGGACAGTCTCCACTTTCCCACCTCCAAGTTTTGGCCAGGTGGGAAGCCTGGGGAGCTGGTTTATAACCTCTCCTTTTTATCTCCAGGAAAGGCAAACAACACCAAATCCTTACAGGCAGATACATCCTTAGAGGGATGTTCTCACCTTACAACACCCAGCCAGTCACCATTCCAACTTTTACTTTGCCATCCCACCCTATTTTCCCAGGTTTTAAAGAAGCCTCCAGTGCACTGCACCTTGTGGCTCCTGCTTCCAAACAAGCCTTGCCCTTTTAGCTACTTCAGTGAGGAATTCCTCACCCACTGCTCCTGAAGTGCTTATGGGGGAAAGCTCTTCCCAGCACACTTTCCATGACTATAGTTACTGATTCATTGGTTCCTGAATTTGAACCTTGGACAAGCCACACAGGCCCTGAGATCAGCTCAGGTGGTCAGAACATGGTGCTGATAATGCCAAGGGTGTGAATTTGATCCCCATTTGGGGGTCCTTCTCTTAAGAGATGGACTTGATGATCCCTGTGAGTCCATCCAACTCAGAATACTCTGTGATCCTGTGAAGCCTTCTGCACTTCAGTTCCTCACATATTCCATGAGAATCACTAACACCATGAGATTAATACCAAACACTCAGGAGGAAAATCTGGCCAATGTGAGACATAACTGAAGAAAAAACCACTTTGTGCTTCACAATTCAGCTGATCCTAAGAACTGAGCCAATTCCTGCTGCTGAAGATCTGTCCTTTTATTTAAAGACAGCAAGCTGGGAAAAGAGATGAACAGCAGAGGCCCAAACGGTTCATGGAGCTTTTCACTTGTAGGTCACTGAGCACAACCTCAGTGCGGTCAGTGAGTGTTGGGAGCTATGGTGAGATGCCAGCTTTTTATCATGTCCTCTGCAAAGGAGATTTACTGGTTTCAAATTAATTTCCATTGAATGCAGTTTTCCCAACATGAAGTGCTCCATTGTCACAGCTCAGACACTGATAACCCTTTGCAAAGCCCCACAGGAGAAACTGCTGCCACCACCTGAATGCTTCCTTTTAGAATCGCACTTGGAGAAGTGTCCTGACTGTGAACTGAGGCTGGAGGAGCTCAGAGCCCTCCCCAGCCGTGGGTGGGGGCACAGCCCTGCAAGGAGAGTGGCAGTGCAGCTGCACATTCTGTTCCTGCCTGGAGCAGAACTGGGGGAGGCAGAGCCCAGCCCTGGGGTTGTCCTTTGCTCCTCACAGCGGCTGCTCCAGGAGGGAGGTGAGTGTGTGCTGGCACGCTGTTCTCTGCAGAAAGTACTTTCTGAGAGGGGAAAAAAAAAAACCAAAACAGAAGAAGCAAAAATGAACAACTCTATCATTATCTGATGTGCTGAGATCTCGGCAAAGATCAGCTCAAAGATCCATATTGTTTACAGCAGCTGATGAGTCTCACAAGTGCTGAAGCTGTGCTCTCGCTTAAAGTGCTAACATATTTACAGTTTTCAGTCCTGTCCTTAGCACTTATCTGTCATTTCAAGATGAATGCTCCTTTTGTACAGCCTAATCACTTGCACGAACACTCCACCAGCTCAAAATCCCAGATTTGTTTTGCTTTTCCATTAGCAGCAATTCTGTACTTTGAAAATTGCTTAATGCAGCAAATGTGAAAAAAAATTTAAGTTTTTGTTCAAAGGTACTTCTGTGGCTGTGATGAGTCCAGAATGAAGGGAAAGATATTAAATTACTTTTATCTGATGCAAGTCTGAATTTTAGTGCAGACCTTTCTAAACACACTTATCCATTGTTCTGCTCTGGCTTGGTTATTGACATTGGAATAATTAGTGAAGATCTATATAAGATCAGACAGGATCAGCAACACATCTAACTAAACACTTGATAGGAAGCCATCATTTCATGCTTATCAATCTTTTCTCTATTTATAATATTTAGAAACATTTGGTAAGATCCTATCCTGCCCCCTTCTTTCCCAACAAACAGCAGGAGCATGTGCAATTAAAAGCTGTCAGTCATTCTGGTTTTACAGGAATAAAGGAATGTTGGTCATTCTACAATTCAGTAACTTAATTTAAAAAAATGCAACCCAGGCATGCAAGAAAAAGGACAGAGTTCTAAGGAGGAGGTCTTACCGTGCTGGATGTTTTACATTACTCTCATTGGGTTATTGGCCTGTCACAAATCAGTTTCAGATGCACCTCAGAAAATGCTCAGCAACCCAAGATGCATCTGCTGTTTCTGCTAATCCGGGTCCCACTGCAGTCAAAAAAGGTCAACATCTGATTTTCAGAAGTCTCCAGAAATGCCTACAACTGCAGTTTAGAAGGGTCCATACCTGAGCAAAACTAGCACCTCAGTTATGTGCTTGGCACAACTTTAGGTACCTAAAGCTTCAGGCTGGGAATGAAAATGCTGATCTGGAGTTAGCCTTTGCTGTTCCTAAGAAATTGCCCATCCAAACTCTGAGTGAATTTGTGCTTTAAAGGATGTGGTCTCCCACTCCTGCCCAAATATTTTCTAAAAACAAGGATTCTGCATATGAAGTACATTTTTGTGCAGATGTACAACACAGTCTTTAAATGTTCTGAAAGCTGTAAATACTAAAACTTCATATAAACATCAGAGCTGCAACCATGCCACAGTATATAAGACATCTTCCATATTATATACAAAGCAATGAAAATGAACACAATAATAGACTGCAGTTTTAAGGTAAGATTTTGAAGTCAAAAGATGTTCCAATTATGTGTAACTGTGTTGTCAACCTACAGCCTTTCCATTCTGACTTATTTTAATCCATCTTTAGCATCATCATAGATTTCCTTTGCACTTTTTGTTCTATCACTTTAATACAATATTAAACTCCATCTCTGAGGTATGTAAACATCTCCAGATCTGCTTTACAAGTCAGGAGGATGAAGAACAAAGTTACACAACTCGGCCAAAGTTACAGACAAAGTCACTGGCTGAGGTGGGAATAAAGTCTATGTACTCTGCCTCTCAAGTTAGGTAACACAGGTTGTTTTCTCACTGCAAAATTTTGCTTTCATTTATACTCAGAAGAACCTGGTGCTGCAGTAGTTTGTGTCAATTTGAACTAGCACAGAGTGCCTCCCATTACCAGGCTGTTAATAAGAACTACTTAGGCAAACACCAAATTTTTCCTGTGTCTTTAGGAAATACTAAACTACATTTTACAGGGTATTTGGAAAGCCAAGCAACTCACTCCTTATCTCCAGGACATGAAACAAGCCTGGGATTTGAGGTATCCAACAGTTCTGGATATCCATATCCGTTCATACTTAAAGAATTACAATAGGAGCAGCGATGGTGATAAACCAAGAAAAGCCCTTTTTCCTTAACCCTTCCTGGTAACACTGCAGAAAATCCCACCATGGGTGGAATATGAGCAAAAATCTCTCCAGCCCTAAATCCTAATGCTGTGTTGCATCTATCCACAGGAGAATTTCCAGCTTTCTGAAGGCACAATCCAAAAAATGACAAATACCATCATTTGGAGAAGTTCAGACAGTTACAAAACATATGAAAAAAAGTGCATGGGAGGAAAATTGGGCAGGGAAGCAGGAAGGCAGTGGAATGACACTGGTGTGAGATGCTGTGTAATTAGCCACTAGAGGGAACAAGAGTCATGCTCTTAATTAAGGTGCAGCCTCTTTTAGCAAGGGGGGCCTGGTTATCCTTGCCCAGGGAAGTGGGATGGTGAGGTGTTGAAGCCTTTCCCTGTAAACTTTGGAGTGGGACAAAGCTGTCCTGCCCTTTGTCTGTGTTTCATTCTCCCCTTTCAGGTCTCTATAGGCCTTGGCATAAGCAGGGAACAAGACTTGAAGAATTCATTCACCTTTCACATCTCCTACCTGCAATTAACTATTTTTTGCACCTGGTAAAAATGTTTAAACAAAAACCTGGGATCAGGAGGGATGAGACAAAGGAGAGAATGAAAAAGTAAGAAAAATGCTAAAAGAGACAAAGCCGTATTTTGCAGACAGGGCACACTTTTGAAAGAGAAGGGAAGAAAAATCACATTTATGTCATTGCAAATGGTGTGAAAAATTCGGAGTGATGCTCTGCTGGCATCAATAGACCAGGACAGTGGTTGGGAGGGATGGGAAGGACCTGCACCCCCTTTTGTCTGCTGATCTGACTGGAGCTGCATGAGAAAAACGATTGAGGTGAAAAGCAAAAGCCCCTCTTTTCCTGTGCTGCTGCCGAAGGGCACAGACCTATTCAACAGCATGGCAAGGACAGAACCACAGACAAACAATCTTTTTATTACCATAAAAATAACAAATAAGTAACAGTTACAGCCTGTAAACATAAGACTCAAATTAAATAGAGTTCTAAGTGGTACAGTGTAAGTGGAAGCAGGATCCCACTCCTATTAGAGCCGGCTCAGCCTAAGGAGTATCAGATGTTAGCCGAGCCTTAGAAGGCCTGGGACATAAACTATGTGTGTAAGAGAAAAAGAAGTCAAATGACTCATGACAGAGTTTGGTTTAATATAAATGACTTCTCCTGGCTCTCTGCTTTTAAAGTCTTGCCATGTTCAGATCCTGAACAGCTAACCTGGGCAGCTGGCTCCCTCAGCCCTGTCCTTCAGTTTGTGTATAAAATGCTGGCATTTACAAACTCCTATTCCTCTGGCTGAGGAAGGACAGTTTATTTTAGCACTGTGATCAGTGCCATCATAAATCTCCCCTCTTCCAGTCCAAGAACACTGGCACAGCCCAGTCAGTGCTCTGTTCATATGCTGTGCCCACAAAATAGGACATGCCATGAGGAGCCCCAAACCATCCCAGACTCTCGGCTTTTCATTATGTGAGGACATGGGTAAGGGAATGAGATGTGCAAGGAGTTGNAGAAGAGAAGAGAAGAGAAGAAGTGAAAGTTACTAAACAAAAGAGAGGCACAAACAAGAGGCAAAAATACAAGAGAAAAGAATAAACAACATCAGAGTGGGATCAGGGAGATGGAGATGGTGGCTATTGGGGCTTTAGTGCTGAAAGAGAAAAGCCCCATTCCTATCTTTATTCTCTTTCCATGCCTGGTTCTCCTCTGGGATGAGTGGAATGTCCATATCCAGAAAGCCACGTTTGGCATTTTGTGTCTTACAGCAAATGTGCTGAATATCCACACGGGCAAAGTTATACAAAGCAAATAAAAAAAGTGAATCTTGCTTAGTCTCCCTTTCATGCAATGCAAGACTCATCCCTTAGATGGGACTATTGCAAAATTAAACGACCTTGCAACCCCAACCAGTAAATAATGACTGATGTGCTTGTATGCTCAAAGCTTTTATGCCAGCCAGTCCAGGAACGTGAGGAGAGCTCATCACAAAAAAGCCCCATTTATCAGAAGGGCTTCACACAGCTTAGCATCTTCAGGGCCATTACTCACCTCCCACACCTCAGCTAAGTGCCAGCTCCCAACCTAGAGCCTAACACACATCCCATTTATCTGCTGGAAGACACATGAGCTGCTTCCCCTCAGTCTGGTCTAAAGATACAGCATTCAATACCTAAACTACTTAAAGTTAATAGAAACGGGTGATTTCACAACATATAGAGAACCACCAATCTGGGAAAATTAGGTGAAAATGAAGTCGTACCAGACATTTTGAAAGCAAAAGGAGTCTGAAGGCTACAAGGCTCAGCAGCATTTTGCTGAATACATCCCATGCGTTTGTGCTACAGGGCTGGGCAATGAAGGCACCTTTCAAAGGTGATGTGTTACCATCCTCCACCCCATGGTTTTGGAAGGAGAGATGGGGATGGATGGTGGTACAGCCCTCCCATTTATGCCTGTCATGCAGAGACTCTTCAAAGGAAAAACTACTGATTAGAAGTTGATTTTCCCAAGTGCTCTCCCTTATGGAGTCCCCTGTGCTTCCCAAGCTCCCAAAGAACCGACGTGGTCAGATCTAACCATCCCTCATTAGTGAGGAGTCCATTGCCACATCCCTTTTCTCTGTTCCTTGCCCAAAAATTGTGCTCCCCTCCACACCCACACTCCTCCCTAAAACCTCTACCTGTCAAAAGGCTCCCTAGAAGCTGTGTGGCAAACAGCATGTGCTCACACAAACAGGCCCTACATGGGTCAGGAGGTATTTCTGTGCTGAGGGTTAGTGATGCTCAGAGGAATGCAGCTCCCAGGAATGCTACACATTGAGAACATGCCCCATAAATCATTCCTAAGACAACAACCCAACTGGCTTTTGCTGTGCACTTATAAGGCACAAGAAATGGGCACAGCAGCTCTCCCTGTTTGTGCCCTTCCAATGTTTTGCAAGCCTAACCTGGAGGAATATCTTTGTGCAAAAATCTGCAAGTCAGGCTTTTCCATGCCCACTTGGTGGTCAGCCTCTCTGCCTTTATTTCCCTCAAGAGTGACAATTATGGTCTTGCTACTCATTACGTGGACACGTGTCCCAATAAAAACAAAACAGAGCCACAAAGGAATTTCATATGGATTCTCTATATCTCACTGCCCAACTCCAAACTGTGCCTCAGAAATTTTAAGCACAGGACACGTGAAAGGTTGTTTCAAAACAAGAAGGAAAGGGTTGGGAATGGTTGTTATATGTCTGTATCTAAGAAACCAAGGAAACAAGAACATATGACTGAACAAAGAAAGAAAATGAGAATTGGACTCCAATTCTGAGGAAAGGCAACATGTTAAAAATGCAGCTGCCTTCTAATAAATGTTATGGGATCTCTCCTTCACCATTTCAGATCCATGATTATATGAAAGGGAAGAAAAATGTCTTTACTGTTAACCACAATAAAATGTATTGGACACTCTGAGTAAACAGTCTGGTTAAACTATACAGAGAGAGAAAATGTTAAGAAACAAACCCCTTTGGACATCTTTAGGAGCAAGGATAACATAGCATATGTAAAACATGAAACTTTTTCAAATATAGGGTAGCAAAAGTACGTCCTAGTGGTCTGAACTAGTGGCACCAAATCCCACAACTAAGTGATCATAATGTCCTTCACAAACTTCAGTGTGAAAAACATTCAAGCATTTCAGACAGTGCTGTGACTCCACACGCTCGTGCTTCGCCATGCAACAGTCTGATCCCTGTGCTGACATAGCAAGAGTGCAAATCCCAGATGGAAAATTAATCTCACAGTGTAGCCAGATTGAGTTTCCAATTCTCCAGTGCATAACTTGAAGGCTGCTCTGCTCAGTAGCTACTGAAGAGGTGAGGGCAAAGAGACTTTAACTTGTTTGACACCCCAAACATCATTTAAGCAAGACACGCTCTGAAAAGGACCTTCTTGGCTACTGACACTTACAAAAGATCCATGGTACCCGCCTTTGTCCTCATCCTTCCTATAAAATATTGCTATCACACTTTTCCCTGCTTAAATGGCCTGGACAGAAGGGGAGTCCAAGGTCCAAATGACTTCAGCTGTGTCTCTGAGTACATAGATAAAATTGGTCCTTAAAATAGAAAGGAGAAGGATCACAGTACGCTTTTAAGAAAGTATCTATCTACTATGAAGACACATTTATGGTTTCCTCATATTTATGGTTTTCCTCAAGAAAAGACAGGGTCAGCAAGCTGGAAAAACTCTAAGGTTGTGAGATTATTAAACTTCTACAAGTTGATCTTAATCTTATTCTTCTTGAAAAAAAAAATCAGCTAATTGTATATCTCCTTAGACAAACTCCACTGTGGTCATTTCATGGTTTGTTACAAAAATACGCAGCAGCAGAAGCTGAACTATTCCAGGCAGCACCTTTTCTCCTGCTTGCCAGGTCCTGGGCTTACTGACAGATAGAAAAAACACCACTGGTTTAATAGGAGTCTCAACTTGTGCAGATTAACAAAATACTACATCTTATTCTTTGCCAGCATCAGCTGATGTGAGTTTTCAAAAAGCTGAAAGACATGACAATGTAAGTGTTAATCCTACAGACAGAGGAGGTTATTTTCACGTTCATGTGGTTGTTTCTAACACAGTAATTCAGGGTGTGAAAGATACAGAACTCAAGAGAAGTCAGTGGAGCTGTGCCACTGTGAAAAGCCAGCTACAATTTCAGCATAAAAACAGATTTAATAGATTTCTTTTGTCATGCTTCCCTCCAAGAGTTCTTCATTACCTGTTCAGTCCATCCTTGTAAATGTGAAAAATAGGTAATAAAATCCTTATCATCAGTCTCAGCCAGAATTAATAAACAGGGAAGTCACACTGATATCCCAACACATGGTGCCCCATGTCCTTCCACCAAATGCCCAAATGAAAGGCCATGTTTTATTTCATTAGTGGTATTTCATGCTTATTTCTGCTTTCAGAGCAACAACAAGGCCACATCCCTAAGTACTGGACTGCTGAGGTTGCTGCCTCCAGTGTTAGAAGAGCTGTGCCAAACACTCAGCTCCTGTACATGGGCAGTTCTGTTCTAGCTGATGTATCACACGGACTCACTGCAGCTGCCCTTCCCTGTCATTAAAGAGTTACTGAGAAATTCCAAATCTGAACATTTGTATGCTGTGTGACATTTCCAGCGCAGCACGCTGAGCTTCCACAAAAAGGACAGCACTTAACAAAAGACACAGCCTTTGTATCCCATTACCTGTGGCATCTCCAACTTGTTCCTGAAGGAGCAATAACACAAACCAATTGCAGGAGCACTAACCACCTTTATCACCTCAAGATGTGTCATCTCCCAGTGAACTGTGTCAGATTCCTGTCTGGGCTCTGATCCAGTAAAGCACTTCAGCACATGGGCAGTCCTGCCTGCCTCCAGCTGAGCCTCTTGCCTACTTGAAGGTCAGATGATGCACCCCAGTGCTTGACTGGACTGGGGCACTGGAGTAAACTGGTGTCACTCCTCTGAAATCCTGGAGCAACACTGATTTACTTTAACTGGGAATGCTGCATTAGGATTGTGGACTAAAATCATCTGTCACTGCAGCAGCTATATGACCTGCTATGACAAACTTTGACATTTACTTAGACAAGTTTTTACCTGTAATAATTTCAAGTGATATAAACCAACCACAAATCATCTGCTGTGACAAGGAACTAAACACTACTGCACAGCATGTACTGATCTGATAATACATCAAATGTATGACAACATATAGCCCTAGACATTGCACTCCCCCAAGAACATTTCACAGCAACAGAATTATTTCTCTCCACTCTAGTATAAAAGGCAGCCAGCAGGATGATATCAAATGATGGCAGCTCTGTTTCTCATAAAAGGACCTTGGGGACTGCAAGGAGATTTGTGTATCTGCACTTCAGCAGCACAGCAATGTGGAAATGTTAAAGTTAGTAAAGCAAACAGACCTCAAATGAGAAGGGCAACAGATGTCAACCAGTATCACATGTCAGTAAACAGCAACAAGGCAGAGGGTACTTTTCTAAGCACTTTTGTGAAAGCATCCTGCGAGCCACTACAGCCACATCTCAGCTGTGTGATCTCTACGTGGTGGTGTCTGTGTGTGTGATTTAACTCCCACCAAGAGAGGAACTCCAGCCACACGGAAATGCTGTCCACTGGAGTCAGCTGAAAGAAAGTAGAAAGGTTTCTATATATTTATTGTGGCTTGGAAAGTGAAAAAAAAGTCACACTCTCAAACTGATTGAAAGCTCATTTTGTGCTTGGCAGAGACAAACCAGCATTTATATTTCTCAGCTTTAATACAGAAGGATCATCCTTAGGGCAAAAGAGTAGTAGTGATTCATCTGCTTTTTACCCTCACTGCAAAGGCTTCTGACACTAAGGCCAAAATATGCTAACTAAAAAGGCACTCTTTGTACCATAAACACTAGGCCACAAGGAACTGGACAGTGGCCATCAAATCACTGCCTTTTTATTTCTTTCTCTCATCTATATTTCTCTCAAGATTTCTGGTAAGGAGGCAGCTGACTCTATACAAAAGCCAGAAGCATTGCCAGTATCTTGGTGGTTTCATGCATGCTATATTGAATCTAACTTTATTACGCAAGGAAAAAAACCCACTCTCAACTAGGGAAAGCCATATTTCAGTGCCAAAACACCAAGAAAAGAGGTAAAGGGATGGAGTTCTACTGCCAAGACTCTGCCCTGAGCCCAGGCTTGGTTAGATGTGAATATTCTCCACAGCCATTGAACATCTTGCATGAAATAGCTTGGTTCTCAAAGTCTCTTAGAAGAAGAGGCCACAGCACAAAGTACCTAGGAGAACTTTTTACTTTTTGTCCGAGGATGGTCTCCACTAAACCTTGGGCTCAGACTCTATATACCCAGCTTTGGAGTTCTTGAAGAAAAGGAAGGCGAGGTCACAGCACCCTAACACACTCCTTGTGTACATCATGGTGCCTAAGAAAAACCATCTTCTTCCTCTGCCTTTCCAAAATCCTCTGATTAAGTGAACAGGAAAAAAAAGCCATCATGGCAGGAAGGCCTTTGCTAAAAGGTGCATTAATTAGGTAAGGCAAGCCAACGAAATGATTAATTTGCTGTTCTCCTTCAATATTATGTTTACACAAGTTGATTATAGCACTTAATTACTAATTCACCCTGCTCAAAAACGAGAGTGCTTTACATTTTTAATGAGATGAGGGAAGGCAGCATTCCTGAACTCAACAGGGAGAAGTCATTTTATTTCCTCTTTTGATTTCCCAAGTTATTACCATTTCTAAGGAAAAACTTATCCCTTCCCTGATCTTCCACTCAGTCCTTGCTTTTGAAAATATGAAAATCACGGGACGCTTGCATGAATTTCAATCCATGGCCTGACAGGTGATGCTTTGGAAGAGGAATACAGGATCAGATCATCAACTGCAGTGCATCCACTGAAATAAATGGGACTAAATTACACCAGAAATGGCCTGATCCAGAAATGGAAATGGCCTAACCCCCTCCAGTTCTCTCAGCACAAAAGTTGAATATGTCCCAGTACTATTTATGGGTGTTCTTATGAAAATGTTGTCTCTTCCCCATTGCCAGTTGGTCTGTTACCAAGGTTGTGGATTAAATGTACTCAGGAACTTCTTTACATTCATGACTGTCTGTAACATTTTAATTGTTACAAGGCAAACACTCCATGTATCCCTATGTTCTTTCTGGCTGATCTTTATAAAATCTGCGCTATCTCTGGGGTTTGTTATTTGATTTACCCCTCTGCGTTCTGCCACCCAATGTCATCCTGAGACAACTGGGAGGAGATGTCCATTCAATGAAGGAAAACCCAGCAGTTCACAAACAAAACTCTTCCAGGCTCCGTTGGTACAGAGTTGTGAGTGAATTATTTCCCTGCACCACCACAACTTCAACTCCCACCTGTGCAGTCCACAGACTCTGGGCCAGGGGACCACGATCCCCAGGGCTCCTGGGGCTGCTCCCAGGGCAGCAGACTGGGCCCAGGGGGTCCTTCACCTACTGCTGCTAAACAATTCAGCTAATCCACAGGAGATAATTACCTAACACCTCGCCCTGTAGAATCCAGCTCATTTTTACGCACCTCTGACCTGTTTTATATGAAAAAGGTTTTCCCTATCTTTTTGCAGGATATACCATCAACTTGCTTAACAACCAAAACCAACAAAAGAAAGACTAAACCTCCCTTAAAAGTCAATTGATACCTGAAAAATCTTGTAGTCATGTGGATTCTAAATTCTAGCTCAGTGTTTCACACCAAAAATGTTCACAGAAAGCTGATTACAGAGAGGTACCAATAAAATGCATTCCAGAAAATAAGAGTTTCTTCTCTCCCATGCTGGCCAGTAACAATGCCCCACGTGAATGCAGCATATCCAAAATAAATCTGGTAATCTGGTTCCATACAGGTAATTTTATTAATTGCTTTAATACGCAATTAAGGAATAGTCAGTGGGCTGCAGGGTTTTATAAGGCAATAATCCTGTTCCCTGGTGTACAGCTTTGTCCCAGAGAGTGGGCTATCCAAAAAAAAAAAATTAGCTGGATGACTGCCAAGTCAAACAGCACCTTCTTCCCATTTTCAATTACATACGAGTGAGGCAGAGTAATGAGGATATACTGGAAACTTTGACATTTATTTATTGAACATTTTTACTGAGAAGGAATTGCTGGCTGGCTAAACCGGAAACTATATTTTTACTATAGAAACAATCCCATAGAAAAGCAGGATCCTGCTGCTCAGCATGAAAGGAATGGCTAGAACCAATAAATTGACCCATCTAAGCCAGCAATGTTAAGGTTATTTCATTCAATACAGCACATATTTCAAAAATCCAAACCCCAAAAATACCGTGTCTATTTCAAAAATCTTTATGCCACAGTTTTACACAGCACTGTCTGCTGGGGCCCAGCCAGGCTGTGTTAGAGCTCCCACAAAACCACTCAGAGAAAAAGTGTGCAACATTTTTAGGGGCAAATTAAAAGATAAACCAAGAAGAAATTCAGAGGATTTCCTCCCCTTTCTGGAGTTTTTAGAGACTAAATAACCATGAGATGAATCGGGGAAGAACTCACCACACTGCATTGGTTTGTTTTTTTTTTTCTTTTTGGATAGACCAATTGTTTTACCACAGAGGAGAAAAACGCAGGGAGAGTAAATGAAGAGGAAGATAGGGAAGTCAACATTCTTTGAAGCAACAACATATGGTGACCAGGCCTGAGAGATGGAGGTTATAAATCTTCCCTTGATAGAATTACCTAAAGATGAAATTGCAGCTTCAAGTGGCTTTTCAATCCACACTAGGAGCTTGCAAATTAACCTGTTTGGTCACAGCTTTTGCATTAACCTTCATTTCCAAGGCTTCTCTGTAAAGGCCCAGCATACTGAGAATTTTGGTGCTAACACAGACATGGTCAGTAGAAAGCATGAAAAACTTTGCACAAATCGCTTGAAATATGAAGAAAAATAAGTGAAAATTAAGAATTAGAACAAAATGCTGACTTGTTCAAAGAGCTGCAGTATGGGGAGGTGGAAGAGACAGGAGACATGTTGCTGCTCGTTTCTTTGTGAGAATGAACATGTTTAGGGATACCAAAGGATAAAGGAAAAGCTCTTTAGTGTTCCAGCCGCCATGACCCACTGCCCAAGACAGGTTAGGGTGAGGCTCCTGCTGTCCCACGTGGGATGGGTGCATCAACAGCCACGTGTGGTGAGTGATGTCCGAGCCTGTCCTTGGAAAAACCATCCTCTGAAGCAGCAATCTGCAAACCCCAGTGATGGGGCACCACAGGAGCAAGCACCAGGACTGTGCAGGAGGATGAGAGTACAGCAACCACCACAGCCACAGGCCTGCCTCAGGAAACCCAATTCCAACATGTTTCTTCCCTGTTCAGTTAAATAAAACCTAACTCTGACTACTCCATGAGGTTACCACAGAGTTGGCTCTTCCCTAGGTGACCCACCTTGTCTTCCCTCCGCTCAAAAGGATGTGCCGGGAGATTTTGAGGATCTTGCCTTTGTCTTTGTCCAGATTCTGAGTGAGGCAGCTGCTGTGACCTGGCTGCCCCATGCCCCAAATACCTATAGGATGCACATTCCACCAAATTCAGCATGCCCACCTATAGGATGCACATTCCACCAAATTCAGCATCCCTGGTGGGCAGCAGCCAGAGCTCTTGTCAGCAGAGCATGGTAAAGATGGACTCAGATTAGCAGAAGTGATTTGGAGGGATCCAGATTTGGGCGCTGCTTCCAAGCCGCCCTAAAACTGCTTCAGCTTTAGAAAGTGGAGAACAGCCAACCCATAAAAACCAGGGAGCTTTTAAACGTTTTGATTCTGACATTGAGTGGAAATGTCCAAAAATTGTTCTGAGAAATGTGACCAGTAACTGGGAAAAAATACAGTAAAAAAATCCCCTTCAAAAAACCACAGACATAAGGAGAGAGGTTATTGTAAAAACCCCACAGTTCTCTCCTTTACCATTACACCGAGCAAACAAAGAGCTTTGGAAAGCACAGTAATTAAACACAAACCATCTATTAGAGGAGAGGTAATAACCTGTATTTGCAAAGTCTACAAAGATGCTGAATGTTTGCAGCAGCACCTCTAAGAAAGGGTTGTTTTGGAAGATGTGTTACAAAAATAAATGTCAGAGAGGTTATTGAACTGCACTGGTAGATACACATTTACATTTCCCTGGCCCTAAAATAAATGTACTCAGTTTCTCCTTTGTGAAGAAAAGGAAGGCAAGGTCACAGCACCCTAACACACTCCTTGTGTACATCATGGTGCCTAAGAAAAACCATCTTCTTCCTCTGCCTTTCCAAAATCCTCTGATTAAGTGAACAGGAAAAAAAAGCCATCATGGCAGGAAGGCCTTTGCTAAAAGGTCCCTAAATTTCCCTGACCCTAAAATAAATGTATTCAGTTTCTCCTTTGTGATCCCATGTAGCTAAATTATTTAAAAAGTATTCATACCTGTTCTGACGTTACTGGATATTATTCTGAAATATTTTTATGTATAAGGGCAGGGTTAAAAACTAAAGGTAAGTGGATACACAAAACTTGTATAAAACACAACACAGAAAACTTCACAGCATTAGGTTTTTCTAGTGTTGATAAAAACACTTAGCAAAATCAGTTTTGAGATGTTCAGTTATTGTACAGTAGTGGAAAACATCCTAGACTTGGAAGGAAATAGGTGTTTGAAGGCAGAAGATTAACAGAAGAGTAAGAATTAAATATGAAGTCCTGTCACCAAAAGTTGCTACTGAAATTACATTTATCCAAACAAGGTCTCCTTACAAGCACTAGAATTATTACACACAGTTATTATTATTATGTTGCACTGTGTATTTGCTGCAATGGGATTCCTTTTAATGGAAACATTCTTATGAAAGGAAACTGCTCTTCCTGCTAACCTACGTAGCACTGTAGAATATTCCCATTTGGAGAAGTGCCAAGCACAGCCCAGCTCCTCGGCTTATGTTGAGCTGTTTATTGATTCCAGTGGAACTGCACCAACTTAACCAGGTCAAGGAGCTGACCTCCCTATTCACAAAGTATCTCCAGATAAGCTTTTGTGCAAAATTTTATCTACAAATATCAGTGCCCAATGTTATAAAGAAAAATGCAACAACTGTACTAGGGACCACTCTGATAAATCATTTTGTCCAACTGCATTGTGCTGTTCAGTGTCCTTGTGCAGCATGAGGAGAGGACATGGCTTATGGGTTTGCCAGGTGAGAAAACAGGCATGATTTGGGACGGTCAGACCCTTCTTTGGGTTTCTGATGCCACTGTTGTTTGTATAAATGCAGCTAAGCCATGCTTTGACTGATCGACTAAAAATAAAATCCTTGCTGCTACTTTTTCAGCTGCTAATGGACTGAAATAACATGAATGAACACGAAGTTCCATCCCCATTATTAACTCTGCATTCACTGGGGGCAAGACAAGAACTAAGATGTGTTATTTGTTACTGCATAAATAATGCTATGTTGCTTCTTATGGTTAACATTCCTCAATATGAAGGAAGGAAAATGGGACAAATGTAACTGAGATGAAAGTGTGACCTTCCTGCAGGACCAGAGCCTTGCCAAATTCCCTGTTGTCTGTAAAATTACATAGGCTAGCTTCATACACAGCAGCTTCTATGCATGCCCCCACAGTCCAAAGGCAAATGAATCCTCAACACACCTAAATAATATCTGGAGTTAAACAGGGTGGAGAGAAAGCAATGCTGGATCTCGTCTGGCTGTGCAGAAGGGACAAACTTTTCCACTTGGATTAAGGTGTGTGAGCGGTGCCAGAAGTTAAGGTGTAAAACACATTAAAACTGAATTTAAAAAATGACATAAAATCAGGTGCTGCATACCTGGATAGATGCAAAATCCCCAGAAGCACAAGCTCCAAGAATAGCAGCACCCACCAAAACAGACTCCACTTCTTTGGACAGCACAACAGGTTTGCCTGCAGAGGGAAGAGCCAGGCCTCTGTTAGGGAACAAAGCAGCACCAGCAAATCCACAAATAATTAAAACCCAAAAGACAAACAAAAAAGGAATCAAAAAGGGCTTCAAAACCATTATTCAAAACCCCATTCACAGCTACATCCTTCTGTAGGTTAATGCAAATCTCTCTGCTCTGTGGTTCCAGGCTCCAAGAAAAGTGCAGCATTTAAATAAAATCATTTTAGCAAACTATTAATGCAGAACATAGAGCACACGAAAAAACAACCCTCCAGATCTTTGACTCTGGCTATTTATCTCACTCAAAGGGCTTGGTATAAACCTTTTCCCCACACCCTCCAAACCCACGTGCCTATTAAAAGTTGACCCGGAGGGGAAAACAAGGCGGTCTCCTTTTTGTTTCTTTTGCAACAAACAAAAAAAGATTGTTTGTGTTTGGTTTTGAACATACCGCCAACAAAGCCAGTCTGGTTTTGCTGGAAGCCATGAAAATATGAGTAGTAAGCTTTCTCAAGCTATGTATGAAATAATAAGAGAAATCTTGTCTTCCAAATTGTGCAAGATACTCAAAAACAAAATTAAAACACTGGAAAAACAAGTAAACAATATATTCTAAAGTAGAATTAAATATTAGTGTTTCATCACCCATGGGGACTATTGAGAACATACTTTCCCTGGTGCAGAATTTTCTGAGACCTGTTTCATTAGTGTTAAGAAAAGCAGGAAAGGGCTAAAAAAACCAAACAAAAATTAGCCTGCTTTCTTAATTCCCCTGAAAAATCTAAACCAAGAGCATAAATCTAAATACTTTTCTAGCTTCACTTGAGATGCTTATCCTCACTAAGCCAAAAAATTTAATATTCCTGTAGTATTTGGCATGTGTCTGCATTTCCAGTACTGAGATAATGTCATTCAATGAACGATGATGCAAACACAGGGGTGGGAGCAGGGATTCCTGCTCAGAACGATCTCCACGATATTATGCCCCAAAAAACGCTGCTCCTGAGAGCCAGCTGTAAGATTAGAAGGAGCTGAAATTTCGGTGTAGTCCTAAAATCAGCCAAGAGCAAATTCTATAGAGGAAAAAGGCAGAAGGCACACTTTGCAAAATGAGAAATGAAATTATTAATATAAAAAGCAATTACTGACACCAAGCAAATTCACCTCGCACCAGGCATTCAGTTACTTGATGCAAAGCTTGCCCTGTCACCTGAGCATTCCTCCAGTTCAGCTGAAGCACAGCTCAGGACTTGGGTCAGCTTGGAACAGTAAATCTAAAGCTCAAGCTCAGAGCTCCGGGGCTCTTTGCCAGGCGTCAGCGAGCAATTTTCAGCGTGCTCGAAAATTTACTGCCCGTTTCCCGCATAGTCAGAATGAATACGGAATTCTTACCAGGCAAACAAAAAGATCAAGATACTTTTTAAGTGGCCTGTGGAATTATCTATTGGATGTCTGCATGGCTGAGTCATGGGCATTTGTCGCTAACAATAACATATTCAGATTTTTTTCTTTTCAGGAAAGAATGGGGGATTGATCCTGGAATGTTAGTTATTTTATCTGATAGGCTCTAATGAGTTCAACATAACTAAGAGCATTTCAGTCCGATGAACTCTGACATCCCTTGTCAGTCACTGATTTTACAAATGGGGGAGAACTCCAGGCTGCAAAAAGGCCTTTTTGTACTGAATTGTACTTGGCCATTAGTTACAGTCAAAGAACTTGTGATTACATTTTAATCAGAATACCTTTTCACAGATCTTTTCTTCTACACATCACAACGCAGAGCCCAACTCTACATGTAGCTGAAATTCACCTAAAATATGTGATTCTTTGAAGGAAAGGCATGGACTTAACGTCATTTTTCACAAAGCATCACTTAGACTACAATATATTTAGTGAATTTTAAGGTCAACAGGCATTATGTTTTTTTTCTTGTCCATCAGGGTTATAAAGTGTGGTTTGATGTTAGGGCAAGTCAGATCTCCAGACCAAACACCCCAAACTTGGGCCTTTAAACTTCATTTATGACAGCTTAACTGATCTTAATTTGAAATAGACCCAAAACACACATCACTCAGTGTTTCTCTGAAGTCCTTTACACTAAACTTTGTTATTTTTTCCACATTTTTGAAGCATATTCAACGGACTCGCAGGTGTGCAGAGATGTCCAACACACACAGGCTGCAGGGAGACCAAAAATACCACGGAGGCTTGAGAGCTCCTCTTGTGGTGAAGCACAAACCCAGGGCCTTCCACCCACCAGGAATTCTACAAAAGCAAGTGCAACACCTTGCAGGAGAAGGATCCAGATGTTTTTCCCTAAACCGCATCAGTGACATAGGCATGGAAGCAATTGAGGAAAGAATTGTTCTATAGAATGGATACAATGCCCAGCATGAGTAGGAAGCGCCGCAAGTCGAAGAGGATGAAGCCAATACAAGGAACATTTCATTGTCCACTTTTCTGGCCATGCAGCAAAATAGAGCTCTATATAAAGGAAGTATTTACACACCTTTCCATGCACTTTCCCAAGCTTACCAGTAATGTCTGCGTGCATCTGCACAAAGAGAGGGTTCTTGCTCAGCCCACCACACAGGAACAGCGTGCTGATGTCATGTCCTGCAGCCTGCATCACCTCCAAAATATGTCTTGTTCCTAACTTCAAAAAGGGGGGGAAAAAAACAGAACCAGATGAGCAGAGGAGAGCAGCCACAGGGACAGAACTACACCTGCATGGCAAAGATGTCCCCACCAAAACCTTCTCTGTAGTTTGTACCACAGCATCTGAAAATCCAGCCCAGTGAAGAGGTTTCAATTCTGAAGCCAAAGAGCAAAGCAGAACAAAAAGAGAACAGCAAATAAAAAACGGTTTTCTGTCTTTTCAGCAAAAAGGAAAACCTGAAGAATTTTGTATTGGCTTAACTATTTCTCTTGGCCTTTCCCCTGTGCAAAATAAAATGTTCTACTTCATGGCTGGATTAATTGAAAAATCTCGAATGCAGGCATATTTTAAACTTTTCATTTACAGTCTTCATTCTGAGAAACTCAAATCAGAATGGTAGAAGCAGAAATGCTTTGCCATTTTCAAAAAAAAAACCTTGTTCTTTTTGTTTGCTTTGCTTCCCTCCCCACTGAAGTCAACCTTCTCCATATTTCCCTCTTGCAAGAATATTTTCCATTTCTTTGACAAACTATTTAACCAAAAATAATTCCCAATTCTTTATAATTTCATGGACGTTGAGCTTGAAGCTCAGACTTGACAAAATGTCCAATTCAAGGCAAACTGTTGCTCAGGCTGACTCTTGGTAGGCAGATTCCCCACAAAACACAGTCTGGTCAGAGCTTTCATAAACTGTCACTGAAGTTTTCTTTAGGCCATGCTGCAGTTCATTAAGAGGGCTGTAGCTGCAACAAACTCCTCTTCAAATAAAAGCTACTGAAAATTGAACTTGCAGGGTTCCACCAGGCTGGAGACATCCACAGTGAATGCCCAGCACTATTCTGGACAGGCCTTCAAATGTATTTTGATTTTTAGACAAGCAGTTCAGAGGAACCTGAGCAGCCCCAGCTGACTAAATCCATCGCTTCCCTATTGACACAGAGGGCTGATTTCCAAATTGCACAGCCACGATTTTAATTATGGAAAAATAAACTGCTCCGAAAGGAGTCTGCCTGCTCAGAACGGCCTGGATGGCCACAATTACATCTCTGATCATGTTCTCATCTGGCCAACTGTTGCATTGCATTTCGCACTGAATAGTTAAAAGGAGATTCTCTTTCACTGCTTCTGAAATTCAAATTGATGAACAACTTCTCTCACAACATACACACGTCAAAGACCCTGAGAAAGAACATGCTGTGAAAATTATTTTGTGTTTACCTGCCTGGAAAATTGTATTCACACAGCAATTTAAATTAAAGCCAGACTTATTTCACTGTGGGTGGGGGGGAACTAATTTAGTCCTGGGTTGGAGAAAATGCAAATTGAGGGGCTTCAAATGCAAATTTTATATAAAAAGGAAAAAGCATCTCCTGCTGAAAAGAAAACTAGAGATTAACATTCTGTGGGCAGGCCTACACTTTGTACAAGGTTTTTACATAGGTTTGAAGTTTATCTTGCACCCATTGAAGACAGCTAATGGTACAGGATTACTACAACTGTTTCCTTCTATGAAAGTGAAGCTAAAATTGGGAGTGAAAATTTAATTTCCTAGGTATCCCGTTAGCAGTTAGTAAATATATTGAGTCAAACCCAATGTTCTCTGTCTACTTTTTAGTTACTGTTTCAATAATGCTTTCGGGAAGAAATAATTTCCCTTAACTTATAGTGAAAAGAGAGCTACAATATGGCCCTTTTTATAATAAATCAGTCCAATCAGCATATCAGAAAGATATGCAGCTGCTGAATTTACTGCTCAAGCCAGTATTTGTGTTTTACAATAAAGTTTGAGCTGTATCATATAATGAGATAATCGGTGACTTTCCCAGGATTTCCAGCAGAGAAGGTTTCCAGCTCGTTAGCACGAGATAATCACAGGGCACCTGTTCCAGACTGGGGAGTTCCTTTCAGGGGCAGGATCAGTCCCTGGCATTGTTTAACCTCTCCTCCACATTCCTCTTTCAATGGTGGGATTATACTGAAGCATCAGGTATAACTCAGCTACATTCATCTGCAAAAGGCTCCAAACTCACAGCAATCAATCCCAGGCTGGGGTTAAGTTCTCCTTAGTTGCCGAAGAGGGAGGGTTAACACATAAGATGAACAATTCCCAGTAAATTTACAGCAGCCGCCCACCCTCCCCATCCCAGATGGCTGACCCAGCCTAGAAAAGTTGTTGTTTAACCAGGAGAGGAGTTTGGAAGTTTTCCAACTGAACAGAGTTATGTCAGGAAAACTCCCCAATTCATCAGAATTTTCATGTTTTGTAAAATCAACTCGAGTTCAACAAACTTAAAAAAAAATAAAAATAAAGAATTGACAGAAAGGATGTTAAAGGAATGTGGATTTCAGTCACCAGAGGGCTGGGGACAGCATGTCCCACTGGAAACACCCTGAGCCAGGCTTTCCAAACCCCTTCTGTGAGCCGGGGTTTCACCTCAAAACAGAACTTCTTGTGAACTTCTCGTGGTTTCAAGAGAAAATCAGGGCAGAAAGAAAAAAAATCCCCATATAAATAGAAATACAAATAAAATATAAATAAAATATAAGAGAAATATAATAGAAATAAAATGTGGGTGCTGGCAAACACGAGGGCCATTTCCCAGCCTCCCTGCCCTGCATTGCTTGCCCGGCCATGGCCACAGGCTGGGGCTGCTCCCCTGGGGGCAGGGGGAAGATGTGCCCTGGTGGGTCTGAAGCACAGCACTGCCCAGCCTGGCACAGAGCTCTGCCTCACCCACCGGGCAGGGAGGGCAAATCCCTGGATATGGGAACAATCTGAAGCTGAGGCTTTTCAGGGCAGCACAGAGCCCTTTGTACCACTGCCAG
>WBMY01000651.1:497772-525561 GCA_013397315.1 Donacobius atricapilla | reverse complement strand
CTCCTTAGTTGCCGAAGAGGGAGGGTTAACACATAAGATGAACAATTCCCAGTAAATTTACAGCAGCCGCCCACCCTCCCCATCCCAGATGGCTGACCCAGCCTAGAAAAGTTGTTGTTTAACCAGGAGAGGAGTTTGGAAGTTTTCCAACTGAACAGAGTTATGTCAGGAAAACTCCCCAATTCATCAGAATTTTCATGTTTTGTAAAATCAACTCGAGTTCAACAAACTTAAAAAAAAATAAAAATAAAGAATTGACAGAAAGGATGTTAAAGGAATGTGGATTTCAGTCACCAGAGGGCTGGGGACAGCATGTCCCACTGGAAACACCCTGAGCCAGGCTTTCCAAACCCCTTCTGTGAGCCGGGGTTTCACCTCAAAACAGAACTTCTTGTGAACTTCTCGTGGTTTCAAGAGAAAATCAGGGCAGAAAGAAAAAAAATCCCCATATAAATAGAAATACAAATAAAATATAAATAAAATATAAGAGAAATATAATAGAAATAAAATGTGGGTGCTGGCAAACACGAGGGCCATTTCCCAGCCTCCCTGCCCTGCATTGCTTGCCCGGCCATGGCCACAGGCTGGGGCTGCTCCCCTGGGGGCAGGGGGAAGATGTGCCCTGGTGGGTCTGAAGCACAGCCCTGCCCAGCCTGGCACAGAGCTCTGCCTCACCCACCGGGCAGGGAGGGCAAATCCCTGGATATGGGAACAATCTGAAGCTGAGGCTTTTCAGGGCAGCACAGAGCCCTTTGTACCACTGCCAGCGCTTTTCTCCCCCTGTCTCAGCCTCTCTCTAGACAGCTGGGATGTTAACACTGCTCCTTGTGCTGTCAGCCTCCTCCCTCACATCTGCACCAGAGGCGAAAGCTTCACTTACAGCATTGCCATAAGGACAGGATTTTTTAGGGGAACCTCTTCCCCCACAGTCTGTTTGATTATCCCTCAGCTGGGAGTGGTCACCAACGTGTGTGAACAGTGTCTCCCTCCTTTAAGAAGCCCATTAAGTGAATTCATGTATTATTAGAAATCTGGTTAGCAGAAGGGAATGATCAGTCTGCACAGAACACGAGACAATTCATTTCTGCTTTTATGCACTAAAAATGTCTTACAGCAATGGCTTGGATCGTGGCCAGGTAGATAAGGGCAAGTTCGTCCAGACCCTGGGACAATGTTAGTCCAACAACCTGTGCAAAGATCAAAAAGAAGATGTAAAAATCCAGCCAAAGTAAAACTCTATTATTCTCTATGGCTTCTTGTTGTGACAAGTTTTAAGTGTTAATTCCAAGCCTTACTCCTGTGAGCTGTACACATAATGTTATGTTAAACATGTTATTCCTGATCTGGGGAAGAACTACCTAAATTATCCTTGCCCTTGTGAAGAAATAAAGAACAAACAGCATATTGTATGGGATTAGAGATAGATTAACTCTGACAGCTTTATGTTATGACTCAGATATTGCTCGTGAACATAGTTAATGTAATAATTTGAAAATGCTACTATATAAAAATAACTTTTTAAAAGCATTTCTCTCCCTCCCTCCCAAGCACCCTAACACTGAAACACAATTAATAATTAAATACTATATCTTAACCTCCTTTACTCTGACATAAATCAATAGTGCACTGTAGTTACTCTGGATTAATATCAGGCAAGACCTGAACGCAGGCAGAATTGTGACAGAAAAAATGGGTTGCTATTACCAGTATTTGCATACAGCCATCATACCAAGGAAATTCTGATTTTGCTGCAGCATGTAATTCCTTCATAAAATAATGGAGGTATTATTAGGACCCAAATACATATAGGTCCTTTTTTGTTTTTTAATGTTTCCCTCATTTTTGAGGGAAATATGTGGCAGTGCTTATTCCTTTTTTTTTCTCAGCCTTAAATACAGCAGATTTTGGTGCTGGTGAGTAGCTGGAGGGGCTCACTTCAAGGACAATTTGCCATTTTGAAGGAGATCTTTGCATGAATCACCAGGTATTTTAATATCACCAAATTATAGTCTTATGATACCCTTCAGTTAATGTTCTGCACAGCCCTGGCTTGTGAGTGAGCTGATCTACCACTGTAAATTCAAGGAAAAGGAATGGCCAAACCCTGAAAGATGGGCTGAAAAGTTGTTTAAATCAGCCACCTAACATCAGAACATTTAATTCCTTTCCCAGACAGGTTTATCCAAATTTCTCTTGAAATTCATTCCAACAAATTCCCAGATTTGGTACACAGGTGAGATAACAACAGCAAGAGCTGTGAAATGTGATTCCTAGGAAAGGTACCTGGACACATACAACATTCCTCAAGTTTTTAGAAAATTAATGTGGCTGTAGTGATATCTCAAGTACAATGATCTCTAGTTTTCTACTGAAACATCAGCAATGCAGCATGAAACCCAAACCCTTTGGGATAGTGTAAATAGCTAAGGAGGAGTACACTCAAAATTGAAGAAAAGCTCCTTCCAAACTGCTTTTTTTTTTTTTTTTTTTACCCTGTATTGACCTTTTTGCAAAGACAGGCTGTTTCTTACCATGCCCTTTAGTGTCAGATCTGTTAAGGGAGATCTGTTACCATGGAAATCTGGCCAAACATGTAAATCAACAGTGAGGAAACCCACAGGCAAAGATTTCTTAATCAGATCCAGGTGACTGTTCAAGTATGTATATATACTGTGAGCACTGCAAGAAAAACAGGTTGGAAAAAGAGGGGGGAGGTTATTCCTCGAACATAAAACATTTGTACTACCACCAAATGCAGAAACCCCACCAAAGCAGGGCAAAATCCCACTGCCTGCCAAGGCCATGGCACTGCAGGGACGCCTCTGTGCACGTGTGCTCAACAGGCCACCAGAATTCCTTCATTTCCTGGGATGAGGGGAGATAATGTGACCTTGAGTTTGTCCACTGACTCCTAAGAGTCCCCAGAGCTGTTTGAGATTTGGGGGCTGCTGGCGCTCCTGTCCCACAGATGAGAGGGAGGAGTAAAGGAGGACCGCAGACAGAAATGAAAACCAAATTCCTTTGCCAATGTTTAAAAATTTCTCTGATTAATCAATAGTGCTGGATGTACAGCTTTCCTTTTTTAAATCATAATTATTTCAGTGTGTGTTATGATTAAAATGCAGCACTAAGGGTGGAGGAGCGAAAGTGAGTGGCTGCTATTTTAGGGAGGAGCCCAACATGGGCCTAAATATGATTGTATCTAAGTTCAGATGCTACACCCAACTCCACAATATCCAACAGACTTTTTTCCTGGACTTAGGACTAACGGTGAATTCTTCAGTGCCTTGGCTTGCAATGACTCCAGTGACATTCCATTTAAAAAATGTTGCAATTACTCTCAGAATATTTTTTTCAAACACTCATCCTATCACAAACAAACCCATATGTATTTTCCAGCTCCTTGGAAATCTCCGAGTGGGGCGTTTAATTCTAGACATGTGGGTCAATAATAGCATCTAACCCTAATTACAATTGATTAGTCATTGTCTCATCCACTGCAAACCCAAACAGTGATATTCATTTAGCCTCTACATGTATATTCAATCATGCACTAATGAGATCCCTAAGGGAATTTGGCATATGCTTTACTAGTTTGACTTCTGACCCACTAGCAGCTGTATATTTATACTTTGCATTCAACCATTCAGCTGCATGTTTTTTCAATTATACCTTACCATGTGTACACTATCAGAGGGTATCATTCAAAATGAAGTATACTTGGAAGACATTAAAATAACTAATTTACATCATTATTCACGTCCTTTAAAATGTACTTTATGTGTCTTCCTGGACCCAAATTATGATAATTTGGAGGTCACCATCACTTCTTTCCCATTCTTGTAAAAGTGGCGCTGTTTTCTCCATCCCTAAGGACTCCACTACAAGCAGTACATGCTAAGGATAAAGTCATTTTAATTCCAGTCTCAGTCATGGCTTGACTGTTGGGAAGGATAAAAAAGGAAAGCTTCACTCAACCACAGACCCACCAGACATCCCAGCCTCTCTCTCCTCTCCATCCTGGTTGATGCTCTCCCAAGGATTAGCCATTTGTGCAGCTCTGTCAGAACACAAGGACTAAACAAAAGGAGGCTGAAGTTGAGCCAAATATGCTTAAGATCCACATAACCTTGGAATTACACTTTTTCCCAGACCCTTTCACTTTTTTTTTTTTTTTTCCTAACTATAGATAAGGTTCAAGGCACTACATTTGGGCTGAGTGACCAGCAAAATCCCTCGAACACTTGCCAGATCCTATTTTACCACCTCTGTGTTTAACACAGTATATAACACCATCACCTCCTGGAGCTTTTTCTACTCAGTTCTCTGTGAAAGTCTCAGTGGCAGCTGCCTCTGACCTGCAGAGCTGAGCACGAGCTGTTGCCATGAAAAAGGAACTGTGCTGAAAGTGGAGAATAAGAAATCAATGCAAGTCTGTCCAGAGTTATGTCCATACATTGGACACAACTTGAGAAAGCAAGCAGAGGTTGGTATTTAACCTGTTCAGGAATCATGGAAGAGACCAGCAGGTATCTTTCAGGGAAAAAAAATCCCAAAATTTTAGCTTTCTAAATTAAAAAAAAAAAAAAAAAAGGTTCTTAACCATCTAGAGATACAGGGACCTGCCAAATATGACTCTTATATTCTGCTAGAAAGATCCCAGAATTGCTGAGGGATGATGTGTATTTAACTTCAATGCTTTATTTTCAGTAGACATCTCTTTAGATGGGGAAATGGCATTGAGATCAATAGGAAAGGGAATTCTGCCCTAAAACAGCACTTCACCAAGTGCCAAAGTACATACAAACTTCGCTGTCAGTTAGATACTTTTCTCCTCTAGCAGATTAGAAATGGTCATTCTAGAAAACCGAATTATTTAAACTTTAAGGCAAAAAGCATCGTATTATTTCTTTTAATTTCCCACTCTAATCGACCTGTCCAGGATTTAACAGAGCAGTGATGACTAAAGGTCAGACCTACACAATATGTAGGATGAAGAGCAAAAGCGATACATCACAGCAATTTCTGCAACTCGCTGAATTGCCTGAAAAATCCCGAGTTTTGGTGCTCACAGATTGTGCCCATCAGATGGACCAAATGCTAAATTTAAGTTGTCCAGGAAATCCTTATGCAATCCAACCCTCTCCACTTCCAGTAAAAGAAGGGTAAAACAGAAGCCAGGAATAGGACTGGCAGGGTTGCAAAAGCCTGGCCTTCAGCAGCAGCGGTCAGAGCTGGTTGTCTGAGCCTCTCGTGCCCTCCCAAGTCACCACAAATCTCTGCACTGGTGCTCAAACGCTGGAAACCTGCTCTGGTGTGGGCAAGGGAGAGTTTGCACAGGGAAATTGCTGAGCCCAACTGCTCAGCAGGCACCTGCCATCCCAAACCTGCTTCTTAGCAGCATCAGGAGAAAGGGAGGACAGGTCTGGGGAGGAAGAAGGAGGTGACAGGCAGCAGCAAGAAAGAGGCATGGGTTTGTGACCTCTGATGGTCTTTTTGTAATGATCCAGACATGCATGTGCTTAACTCTTCACTGCACTGCACCCAGCATGGGAAGTAAAGGCGATATGGAATTGCACACCAAATAGGGAATTCTCATTTGGTTTCCCCTCCATGGCTATTTGCAGTGGCTGAACAGATTCAAATCCCTACAGCCACACAGAGAATATCATTAAATATCATTAACCAAATTCTCTCAGCTGTTCTGCTGAGAATTTCAGTGAAATCACTTATCATCATCTATAATCCTCCAAAACAAGATACCATGTTTGAAGAGAGCCGACAGAGTGACAATTACAAGGGCCTGGAGTGACAGGACAAGGCGGAATGGTTTCACAGTGACAGAGGGCAGGGTTAGCTGGGATCCTGGGCAGGAATTCTGCCCTGGGAGGGTGGGCAGGCCCTGGCACAGGGTGCCCAGAGAAGCTGTGGCTGCCCCTGGATCCCTGGCAGTGTCCAAAGCCAGGTTGGACAGGGCTTGGAGCAACCTGGGATAGTGGAAGGTGCCCCTGCCCATGGCAGGAGTGGGACTGGGTGCGCTGTAAGGTCCCTCCCAACTCACACTGTTTTGTAATTCTGGGATTATTTTTATTCTGTGTATGTGATTTAGTGTAAGTAAACCCATAATCCAGAGTTTTGGCCAACAGCAGCTGCCACTTGTATCCATGATAAGGCTGAAGTTTGGGGAATCATGGAAAAATAGAAAGGAAAGAATAAGGAGAAAAAAAAAAAGTTTAAAGTTTGAAGTTCCTGATTTTTGTTTGTTCAAATTAAATTCTTTAACAAATATTTCAGAAGGACAGGGAGACAGAAGATGAGAGAATTAATATGAGATTTGTTTGGTAAATTTATAGCAATACCAATGTTTCATTAGGAGAGTGATACTGGGAAAGCATTACAAAAATACCATTGAGCAAATTGACTTAATAAAATATCATCACTCTTTTGATAAAATATTACAACTCTTACTATCAGTGCTATGCTCCACCATGTTACTAACTGCAGAAGACTCAAATTCAAAGTTATGACACCATACCCTTGGATAATATGGAGTTCTACTGCCAATATTCTGTGTTTAATGTCCTGTTCACATCACAATCTCAGTTTTTGCACTGTGCCATTGTTTTAGGTCAGTCAGTTCACAAGTAGGCTACTCCATAGGCCTTTTTCCAACACACACACAAAAAAGGTTTATCCTGGCATTACAGACTAAACTGTTTGTCTTATGCTTGTGCCTCAAATGGGGGCACTGGAAAAATGGCCTGGAAGCCAGCATTTTGAAAAAGACCCAGTTCAATCTTTATTCCAAACACACACAGATGCATTTATTTCCTGATTTCCCTTTTCAGAGAACAACAAAGAGAATTCTAGGAAGCATAAATCTGTTTCATATTGAATGAAGTCCAATACATTTCTGGGAATCCTGGTCAAGTTCTTAACAAACAAGTAACGCAGTGGGCCCTGCAAGGCAAGGAAGGGTCATCCAGAGAAACCAGGTAGAGCTTTATCTCCCCAGGGAGGATGGAAAATAACTCTCTAACAGCACAGCCTTAATCCATCTATCAGGACTGACCCTGCCTCTCAGACCAGAGGGAAGGGAAAATGCCAAGTTTGCTGGGTTTTTTCTTTAAGCTAAGGAGGAAAAAGACATTAAAAGAGAATCACATTTTCATCCAACATGCCCAACTGTTCCGCTAAGACCTCTCTGGGAGTGATGTGAACCATCTTAGAATGAATCCAAGCCAAAAGAGCTTGAGGAAGTCCAGGCCTGACAGAAGTGTCTGAACTGTCTTCATCCACTTCTAAAGCAGAACAAGCTCAAATTCCACATCACACACAGCCTCTTGTTCAAGGAATCCTCGACTTACCTCCAAGTCATCCCTCTATTTAAAGTTTTGTCTGAAAATTCATCCTGGGTTTCTCTATTCTATTTGTGCTGCCAAGCAGGAGTTTCCCATACAGTGGCTACACCTTACTTTAGATGACTGTTTCAAAAATATTGACTAATATATTCCTAATTAAGCTACATCCCATCCTTGCAACTTAATTATTTCGCCTACAAACTAAGAGATATTGTTAGCCCAAGGCACAGAGGTCTGCTGAACAGGGCTGGTGCTATGGAATTGAGAAATACCTTGGGCTGGATAGAAAAGCAAAAAGTTAATATGATTCCTTCGATATGCCAAATGTAGCTGAGGGGAGTTTAAACCTTACATTTCTGAGCAATCACCTGGAAAGCCTTTGTAAATACTTCCAGCCCACTATCAGACTGTTAATTCCCCTGATTGAGAATGAGGACAGTGCTGGGAATATAGTGTGCATCAGTCTGTAAGGCAGGTATGTGATACAGGAATAAAACAGTGACCTGGCTGCAGCTTTTGCCTCTAATTCTGGGAAGGCGACGTGGCCTCGCACCACATGATCGATCTGAAAAAGAGAAAAACAACATTTGGGGGATGATTACATCTTGAAAATTCAATCCTGGAAAAGGGAAACGCAGTGTCATAGCTCTAAAAAAGATGAGAGAGCTTCTAAATTACTCATGAAGTGTTAAATCCTAGTCCTAGTGAAGCCAATGGCAAAATTCCAACTGAAATTCGGGATTTGCCCTATAAACAGTAGGAAAAACAACCAACCTTGCACCAAAGCGAGGGCAATGCTAAGCATGCAGCTCCTCAGTCAGGAGCGGAAGGTGAGAGGATGACTTTTTTCCTGTCCAACACCCTCTGCATGTCCTCTAGTCTCTCCCACTCTGCATGAATATCCTCACTGGAATTCTACCAGAAGCATCATCTTGGCCCAAATCCCTACATCATCTTTCTCTATCACACTGTTATGATAAAACATGAAGTGTGTTGTCATCCTGATAGATGCTTCATGCATTTATTGCAGGAAACAAAATGTATACCCTGAGAAGCAATTATTGCCATAAAAGAAGATCAATATAAGCTCTGCCTTATGCTGAATTTATAAATCAGCTTGTCCTTGCACTCCAGAGTGGTTACCGTTGCTCACAAAACAAAGTATCAGGTAGAATAATATGGGCTTTTAAGACAATAATTCTGCAGGTTTTGTTACCTTTTGGTAATATTCCATCAGAGGTGACAGTAAAAGCTAAGGAGAGGCAAAACTACAGCTCCTCAAGAGCACTGAGTATATTTGGCAATACCTGTTGACAGCAAATCACATTAGTATTTAATCTTAACAGCATGAGTCTAGTCCTGAACCACATAATGGAGCATACACATGTGAACACAGCAAAGAAAATAATGCATGACTGTTCTCCCTGAGATCAACATCAAAGCCAGAGCTGAAATGTGTGCATGCACCAGAAACACAGCTCGGGCCCAAATTCTACAATCCTGTAGAGTCTCTTCAGAACACAGGGGCAGCTCATAAATTCAGAAATAAATCTATAAATAAACATCATGTATAGGTGTGTGCTATGAAAACTCTGTTACACAGAACTGTTACAGGAGTTATGAAGTTCGCCCTTAATTCAAGCCACAGCCACATGAGGAATGCATCTAGAAACCCCTTTCTGCTATTTTTTATTTTACAGTTTGCAGTAATGTCATGCCACCCTTTGTCTCTGTTGTGCAATATATTTCCTCTTATAAATTTTGAAAATACAGTGTAAAACCCCATTGAATATACAACTAAATAAGAATTTCTAGAACAAGGGATTTGTTAATTCTTCATTTGGACTCTACCTTTTCAAAATCCAACTGATCTCTTTTGCAGCTGTATCCCCCGAAAAATTAGAGCTTTTTAAAGGGATCAGTTTTAATTTTATGAAGTTTAATCGGACTGTTCAAATGTTATGAAAATTATTCACCTTGGGGTGTTGATCAAGCAATGGAAAGAATCCCTAAACATGAGCTCTTTTTTTGGTTTGTTTTCAGAAAGCTTTAGGTATGAGAAAGCAGGAGCTTTGAAATGACAGAGATAATAAATGCAATTTATTATTGCACAGTGCACATGGCACTGTCTCCTCCCATGGCTCCCTATGTGTTTTCTGTTCACACCACCTCAAGAAAACCACATGGGATATTCCAGGGGTGTTTTAATGAGACACTTTCCCTAATATTCCTAACAGCACTTCAAGCTGACTTTTGCTCTGGGTCCTAACAAGACCCTTCATTTTTTCCAGTAATTTCTTTAATTATTCAGGAATGCCTTGTTCTCTGGTACAAGAAAGGAAAGGATTTCTAAAATCATCTTTTTGAAATGCCTTAACTCTCATTGTACATTTTAAGTGTGGAATCACTGTGAGCGAGCCAAGAAGAACTACTGACGGCCTGTATCCTGTCTGGAGCTTAGATAAGTGTATTTACCTGCTCAGAATTAAGCACACACAAACTTCCCTCTCAAAAGTGTTCTTGCAAAGCAACAGACATGATTTGCTATTTTCCTTGGAAAATGGTGGTGCTGTGAGCATATATTTATTATTTTGTATTGACATTATTTAGTTTTATGTCTGGTTGTAGCAGTTATTTGTAAAATGGGACGCTTTTTGGTCCTAGCCCAATCCTGACCTGAAGAACTGAAAGCACACACATCCCACCTGCTGCAAAAGCAGTTTTTAGCCCCAAGGCTAAGGATGGGCTGGAGGTGGGGTGGGAAGCCAGGCTGCAGGAGGAGGAATGACTGTGCCACTCAGGCTGTGACACACAGAAATGTCAGGTTGGTGTGGCCAAGCAGAGAACACAGGAGGGATCCCGAATCACTGCTCAGCCTGGGGTGTGTCCGGGCTTCCCGATCCAGGAGGATTTCTGCTTCTCTTTCAGTGACTGTTCCACAAGGAATGTTTCAACGCAGGGACGCCCCGAGGCATTTCCCGGCCGTGTACTCCCATCTCCAGGCTTTTAAAGGGATGGGTGGTGCTGAGTCAGGAGCGATTACAGCCGCAGTTTGTGACAGATCAAACCCACCTGCACTTGGGGCTTTCCAGGGGACACCCCCAGGCCTGGGGCTCTGTCTGCAGCCTCTCCAGAGGCCCCTGCAGCGCAGCCCTGAGGGCAGCCAGGGCTCCCACACCTTGGGCAAGGTGACACAAGCAGACCCAGAGGCTCCAGCCTAAGCACTCACCAAGGTCTTGCTGACACTTTTGGACTCAAGCCTAAACACTGTTGTGTACATGTAGCCTTTCCTCAGTATTTGATATCAGTGTTTTAGTTCTGACTGCCTTCCTGTAAATAAGAAAATTCATTTTATAGTGAACCGTGCTTGGCTTTAATTTTTATTGGTAAATGAAACTAACCTAATACTGTTAGATTCTTTGTATTCAGGGAAAGAACTGAGGTGATGGAATAATATGTTACTATATTACTATTCTGTCTATATCTCCTCATTTATGCCCATCAATGAACACAACTGAGCTATGTAATACAATATGTATAATTTTCTTCACCTCAAAGTCTGTTTCAGCCTCCTGCTAAAGCAAAGAATGAAGCCTATTTGCCTGTAAGATAATTACAATAATCATCACCACCACCATAAAAGGAAGACGTGCCCCGTATACAATCCCCTATCTCTACACAAATTAGTATTATGTAACAGACATAACACTCATCTAATTGTTAATTGCTTTCAGCAGCCTGGTACATCCCATGATCTTAGGGAGGTGTTTCAGGTCTGAATTGCCAGTGAAGGTGTCCCAAACAGCAGCAGTCTTGGAGCCTCTGTGTCTCCAAACACTCACCAGTTTTCCTGTAGCACTCTGGCCTCCCTCATTCAACCACAGTCCAGGTACCATGGCAGAGAAATATGGTCCCCAAACACCAGGCACAAAAATGGGGCTTTCACTGACCTGGAAAAGCAACAGAAAGCTGTAGTGAATCAAAGTGCTTGTCAAAGTAGGAACTTCACAATTAAAACTTGGCAGCTATCAGAGTCCAGCACTGAGATGATTCCTGCTTCTCCACTGGAATTACTAACAGAAGTGGAGATGTACAGATAGAAATTTATTCTGAAAAAATGTGGAAAAATGTTTTCCCCCATTTACTTAATTTTTAGATGACAAGACACTGTCCACAACCCACTTATCCCCACTGACAGAACAGCTGGGCCTGGCCAAACAGAAAGTAAGAAATTTCAGGGATAGGAGCTGTGTTTTACAGAGAGAAGAAAACTGCCTCATTTCTCCAGAAAAAGGCCTCATTTAGAGTGACCAGTGGGCTACAACACTGCTCAGTTGGCATGAGCAAACACAGGCACTGCAACCAGCCACAGGAGTTTCCAGAGCACCCATCCTGAACCTTTGGAGAGCCCAGAATCAGGAGGGAATGCTGCTGACAGTGGTGTCCCTTGAGATCTGCCATCAGCTCCCATGCTGGCAGTGTTTTAGTTGTGGCCCAAGCCCCAGTGCCCTCACAACACTGCCAGCAGCCGGGTGCCTCAGGTGGAGGCTGCAAACCTGGCCTGGGATCTGCCTGGTTCAACAGCAAACGTGCCTGGGTAAACCCCAGACTCTGCCCCTTACTTAGGCTTGGCTTTACACAAACCACTCCTCCCTTGACACCTGAGAGGGCAGATCAGGCGATACCTGAGCAGTGTCTCCCAGGCACGGAGCAGGGCCCTGCTGCCCCGCTTGCACACAAATACCCCCAGCACAGGGCCAGCCTGGCCCCCGCACTCCCTGCTTTCGTGGTTAGACCACTCAGGATGTGGCAGACACTGGCTCATTTCCTTTCTCTACTTCACAAGATGCAAATTACCAGTTTATAAGGGCGGAGGGCACTTTCCTTCCTCTTCCGAAGTGGTTTCACTTTCAATAGACCAGACAGACTTTCTAGACTTTCCTTCTGGTTCAGCAGAACACTGTCCAGTCTAGCACGAAAAGCCCAGCACACACCAGGAACTGGGATGGTAGGACTTGGGTCCCAGTACTTGCTCCAAAGACTGATTATGAATTCCCCACTGGTTGAACATGGAATTCTTGCAGCAGTTCCACCAGGGGCTGGAGGACACAGGCCATCTATGCCCTGCCAGGCTTCTCTTGGAAGCAGGATCCATGTTTTCCCTTCCAGGACCACATACATACACTCAAGTTAGACACAGCTGGGATTTCACTGGGAAAAGAGAACAGCAGTGCAGACCTACCCCATCCCATGATTTATGCTGCACTTCCCGCTGATGATGGCTAAATCTGCAATTGTTCTTTTCTAGAAGGTGGGAACTACTAGCAGAGAAGGATACAAGAGAATTAATTCCCTAACAGAATCAGTCTGTGTGTTTCCAATGCTGAAGAGCAAAAAGAGAGGTCTTAGTCAATAGGACAATGGGGTTTTTTGTATTTAGACCTCAGTCCTCAATAGCAAAATCCTAGACCCATTGAAGGATGCTCAAGGTTTGCTGTTGAATTCAATAAAGCCTGGATTTCACATCAAAACAGTTTTGAGAATAATTAAAAATTCAGGCCTGCTCTTGTTAAACTTGATGCACATTCTCTCTATATTTAAACAGGCTGAACTTTAAAGGCAGTTTTTACTAGCCACTAGGGAATATGCTCCAAGATGCAGTTTACTGGCATTTGTGCATCACACATGTTTAGTAAATACAGCAGCAGGGAGGTTTCTGCACAAACAATAGTCTGCTCAAGCCATAAACTTACAGTACAGCTGATTCTTGTCAGGAAGCTAAGTAGGAAAACAAAACAACAAAAATTTGTTTTTCAAAATACATCACCACAGTGTCAAGAAATGCAGATCTCTCTCAGGAACGCATCTAACAAATCTGGGGATTCTGCTTGGTTCTCCCTTATCAGCTCTGATGCCCTGATTTACTCTCCCTACAGATGTAGGTGTACACATGTGTCTGTGTGTCTGTGCAAGATTTTGGCCGACTAAACCCATTAAAGAGCAAGAATAGCTGCACTGAATTTACAAAGGCATTTATGACTCCAAGTGGACGAAGCTACGTCAAAAACATTGCAAAGACATTTGGTTTTGTTTTGTTTTCTCTTAAAACTACAAATTAATACAGCTTTGCGTTTTCATCACCTCAACGGGGCAAGCCTTCTTTTATGATTTCAATAACAAAATGAAGTGCAACAAAAAGCAAATCCTAAAACAAGCTGATTTTTAGACCAATTCCACTTCGCTGACCTTACTGAGAACACAGCAAGTGGTCAAAGTTACCAGTCAGTGTCTGCTCTGAACTGGTGATGGAAGCATGGGGAGAACCCAAACATCCCAACTCATTCCCACCCTACAGCCACGGACACAGCACAGTGTCCTGGAGGTGACAAGGAACGTTTAGGACAGAAGGGGCCCGGGGTTTTGAAAGTTTATCTCAAAATATTTGTGATGCAGCAAACTTTGCAGGGTTCTGCAGTCTGCTGAAGGAAAAATCTGATTATGGCAAAAGAATCAAGCTTAAAATCTAACAGCTGTGTCACCTGACAAAAGCAAGTAGCCAAAGGACATTGAAGGCATCAAGATGCTTTATGAAATCAGGGGAAAGTGTAAACATCAAGAAGGACAATAGAGTTTATAAAATAATAAAAAAAAATTTATAAAATGAAAAAAAAATACAACCTTTTTTCTCTAATTAGTCCACAATTTACCAATTGTCCTGTAAGTCTGACAACATCAAAACGTTTAGATTTGTTAAAAGACCAAATTCTCCTTGCAGCCAGTACTTCTGGCCTGGTGTTTTGGACACTCACAGGAATTTAGGACAGGATATTTCCATGCTGGCTCTTCTCACATTACACTGAGACCTTCCTATCCTCTTACTGCTGAAGTACCATTTGTACACATTCCAGCAAACTTTCAACACGTGAACAGAGCAAACGAGGGCACTGGGAATTGCCACACTGATGAATAAAGCCAGCAGGGCACTTGGTTATCAGTTTTGTTGCTGTGGGAACTTTTAACTGGAATAAAGAACACTGGCTATCATGCTGAGCTTTACTGATGATAGGGCATTAGCAGATTTCCAATTTCCCCCTTTCACTTAAGGAGTTTAATTCACATTTTGCAGATTCTGGGCTTTGAGGCACATGGGAAGGAGGAAAATTGGAAATAACAAACTCCCCAAAACAGACACAGATTCTTTGAGAAGCAACAGAGTGAGCATCCTCCTGTAGCTATATGCATCAGAAACAGCAAATGGTTTCCATTTCCCCTCCTTGAAATATTTGGACGGTGATTAAATCTCTCAAGCCACGCAGCAGCTGGCATTTGTATTTTCATAATAAAAGGTCCTAATTCTGTTTGAGTATACATCCCACTCAATCCCACTAAAACACATGACTAGACAGAGGCATAAGGTTGGAGAAACAGTGCAAAGTTTGCTGCAGAACCCAGAAGAAAAGAAAAGAACAATTTGCCAGATTCGGGGCTATTTTGGTTACAATAACACCACGTCTCTTTTACAGCTTTCAATTGCCTTCAGACACTCTTATGGTGATACAGGAGGATCAATGTCATTATTTTTTCTTTTCCTTTAATAAGCTTAAGAAAAATTCTTAATCTTTTTAGTCGGAAAACAACATGTGTTTCAGATTTATGGGCAATTGATTTTTATTTTTAAAGCAAATAAGAGATGTCATTCTTCCCTGGAAGTTACAATACAAATTCAAAGGGAGCCTAAGATTTTCTGCCTTCCTTTTAACTGAAATTCCTCCTGTGACACACTCCCACTGTGAGACACAGTAACAGTTATTATGGTTTATAGAGAGTGAAACTGAAACACAGAGAGGATATCCTCTGCTAGAGGTGAGAGTGATCTCTGCACAATTAATGCAGCAGGAATTTGAAGACAGAAGATGAGAGGACTCTGAACCTGTTCAGACTTTGAGTCATAAGCTGCATCTATAAATATTTCAGCTGAACGTGTTCACACAGGGACTGTTGCCCTCACGGGTGATGATGCCAGCTCGGACAAGGATTACACCCAGACATGCAATTCCACCTCCCAGTTACTCTGTCCAGCCATGGGGGAGAATTTTTTTGTGCAAGGAAATGTCACCTTTCCCTGCCTCTCCAACACACACATTCCTGCTTGCTCAGCCCCATCCTTTTGGATGAAACGAGCACTGAGCACTTCCAAGATTCCTGCTCATTTGATGGGATAAAAAGAGCTCCACACCTTCTGAAAGGGAGAAGAAGGGAAATAAAGTTCTCTCTGGGCGGGTTTAACCTCAGTGTGTGCTTTATAAAAGATCATACTAATATGTAAGATATGTAAACATTATAGAGCAATCAGAAACAAATGAAAGGATGAATTCAGTTTAACAATATTCAGCTGTGGTGCAACTGCCAGAAGGCACTTTTTGTTATGAATAGATCATTTGGATGAGTTACAGGCCAGACTTGAACCCTGGCGTGCGCTGGGAAAATCAGTGTCAAACCACCTAAGATCAGAAGGTATCAGCAGCACATCTGGCGGCCCACAGAAATGAAAAATGTTTTTAAAATATAAAAGGCTATATAGAACTAAGATAAATTAAGAAAGGACCTGCTTCAATGGCATTAATATGAGATCTGTAATGTATTTAATTTATTAGTCCTTCCCACTTGCATCTCCCTTTAAAACAAAGGCAGGCAAAAAATCCACTTCTGTTATAAAAGTCTACCTGGAAAAAAAGCAGGAGAGGCTAATTCACAGCTCATGTTGGTGAATCAGAGGAGTCAGTGCCTCTAACCCAAGGTCAGCTCTCAGAACTGTCCCTGGATCAAAGGACAGGACAGAGCACAGACCTTCACAGACAAGCATCACCCAGCCACGCCACCAAATGAGCAAGTGGCACTGTGAGATTTGTTTCACTTAGCTTTGTTTTCCTGGACCAGCCATAATGCTCAGGCACATGCTTGTGTTTCCTCCTCAGCTTTATGTAAATGTTATGGCAATCAGAGACAAGATAAAATAAAACACACCACGCTGGAGAGAGCAGCTCTGTGCAAGTATGAATTTCAGCAGAATTTTCTTCCCTAGTTGACACCATCTGTTGCTGGTGTAGCCTTACACAAACTCCTTCAATACAACTGACAGAGAATTTGGAGAATTTGGCTATTACCTGAAAAGCAAATCTTTATATTAACAAAGTATGCTGCTATATCCACCTTCTGCCATTTTAATTTCTGCTTTTTAATATTGAGCTTCTGATATGTGGCAGCATTCTGCAATTGCTATCAGATTCTCTATTTACTTGCAATATGCCATAGAGACAGGAAATAATTTCTGTGGGACTATTCTTGACTTACTTCCACAAAAGCAAGTTTAATCCTTTATTCTACTTCTACAGAGTCACATTAGAGTCAGAACTTTTAAAGGTAATTATTTGCTAAGGACAAGCTAGGTCAGAAAATTTGTTTGAAAATCACCTCACTTATCAGCTTCTATAGCCAGAAATTCAGAATAACAGCTGCTTTTGTTCAGCTAAGACAGGTATGAAGAAAAGATCTAAGATATTAATGGAGAGAGCAGGGAAAGAAATAAGGAAAAGCAACGTATCAGTCGCCAACTAATAAATGCTCTTTACAGTTCTGGACTTTGATCATTGACAAGTCAAATACTTTCATTAACTTTTCTGCTGACTTTTAACTTCCAAAGTTTCTGACTGACTGTGGATTGAGAATACTGACAGTCATTCAATTCAGAGGCTTTACATCGATGCAAAAAATCCTGCATTAAGCAAACTGTATCATTTTGCTTCTGCTGACAGATGGGTCTTAAAGAGCTACTCGACCCCAACTCTGACAAAGAATGAAAGAGATTCATAAAAAAAAAAGGAAAGAACTCAAAGGGAAACCCAAGAATGTTTCATTTCTAGGTTTCTGGTTCAAACTTAGGTCATAGTAATAGCTACTGAATGTGTGATTTAATAACAGCACTTGCTGGTGGCATATATATATATATATATATATATATATACACACACATATATAAAATGGGCAGAGCTGGGGCATGAAATTGTGTTTTCAGTGAACTGATGCTTTCTCTAAAATTGCCATCCTGGCATTATTTCTCAAGCACTAAATGGGTTTAAAGCTAAGCTTCCCCATAACTCTGGAGGCTATTTTCTAAGTAAACTGTATGGTGCACCAAGTCACCTTCTTAAAAGATGTCTATTAGTAGTAGTAATTACATTCTAAACACAAAACAGTATTCAGGCTTCAGCCGGATGTAAGATATATTTAAGAAAATAAGGTCTTGGAACACAAGAAATGTACTTCAGGACACAAAGGAAATTTAAATTTATTAATATTCTGATTCCTACAGGTCATACACTGCCAGCAATTTATTTGTTTATATTTTAAGCTCTGGTCCCCTGGCCATCATGGGTTTGCTATGCTGCTGCATAGCTTGTGGTGGGCAAGTCCCCAGCTCTGCTCCACGTGACAGGCTGGCATCCCCTGAGCCATCCTCGGTGACAGATTTACTCTGCCATGATATTAAAACCAGACCACAAAAATTTTTGCACAGAGCTCACTTTATCCCGCTGGAAGGATGGGAGTCACACAAGTGACAACAACAACAGAGAGCGAGCGAGGACTTTGGGGCTCTGCCCGAGCTCACCCACCCATGGATGATTTTGGTAGCCTCTTTACTGGCAGCTGAAGAATTCTGGCTTAGGGGATACAAAACACTTCCATGAATGCCTCGCTGAATATGCACCTCATCACTCATTGCCAAAGCTATGCCACAGAGACCTGGAAAATTCAATCCCTGCGTAAATAACCTCCCAGACAAAACTCTCAGGACAATCGAAAACTAGGAGACACAAATTAATTCCTGGGGATACTGTTACCTCTTACTCCAAGTAGTAACCTGTGTGAGAAGGGCAGCAAAATGTGAATGACACACATGCAGAACTATTTCTAATTTTCTGAACTCTCCATAAAACATTAACTGGTCTACAAACTAGAGGCCAAACCAGGTATGTGATTAATGTGCAATAAAGAAACCACACTCCCAGGGTAACTTGATTGCTTCATCTCTGAAAATATTTCAGGTGAGTTGTACATTGGGACTATATACTGCACAACCCAGCTCTATATCTAACAAGAATTAATTTGAGTAAAACTTCACCGAGTTTATTAAACATTTGCACGGTTAGATTTTTTTTCAAGGCTAAATAAGGAAAGGTATTTGAAAAAAAATTTAAATTTATGATTTTTAATAAAAGAATAGGTTGACTCACAATAATATTTTTACTCAACTTTTACTGAGTTTATATTTATTGGTATAAAGAGGAATTAATCTAGACCAGTAGAAGTAGTTTATATTTACTGGTATAAAGAGAAATTCATCTAGGGAAGCAGAAGACAAGGAAGATACTGGCTCTTAAAAGTTAGAACATATCAATTAAAAGGTTGATTAAAACTGACAACAACAAAAAAAAACGTATTTAGTAAAAAGAAAAACCACAAAAACCCGCCCCTCTTTTACTCCACTATATTTTAAAAATGTAACAGATCAGGCAGGAAGTAAAGAGGTCACAGACTGCACTTGTACGAGCAGCTTTTCTGGAGATCTGCTATTAAAACCAGTTTGAAGCAGCATTTCTGAGAAAACCCTCTGCCAGTGGATGCTCTGGGGCTGAACTAACTCACTGCTGTGACCCCTGCACCTCCTGAGGCCCATTCTCAGGCAGCAGCCAGGTCCAGCCTCTTCATTTGAGCTGGCTGGGGGGTATTTTTTCCAGTAGGCTGCATCAATTTTCAGCCTAAGGTATGTTTGGTATAAGAATGTCTTAGGGTACAGCCACATGAATAAATTATTATGGGCAAAACTGGGAGGCCAGTTGCCCAGCAAAACCACCTCTACTCATCATATCTCTGTGGCGTATGGTGTGACAGATCCCAGGGACCTGGCACATTCCACAGGAAACCAGGGCCAGCAGTGCTGCTGGGGAGTTGCTGACATGGTGCAAATACACACTATAGATCACTCAGTTCATTTCTTCATCTGCCCCTACTCTTGATTTCATGATCGCACAAAAGGATTTTTAAAATCTTATTTTTGCTTTGTTTTTGTTTTTTATTTTATTTTTAATACCAGTCTTATGAAAGAAGCTGGCAATGATATCAGCTTTAAACATTAACCAGCCAAGCTGGACAACTGATATTTGTTTTAAGTAGAACAATATATAACTTTTCACATAATAAAATCCTTCCATTTTCCTGAGGGGAAAACAGACAGCAAGACTGGTACCTCCCTCTCCTACTGTAAACTTTTGACTTTGTCTCTTTGCACTCAGACCTTTAGATTCAAAAGCAGAATAGAAAACCAGGGAAAAAAAAAAGGAAAGAAAATTATACTGGAAGCAAAAAATACTCTTCATTTTGTTTGCCTTACTGTGATCTAAGTAAAAATGGTGAGATGTTAATAAAAGAGAAGCTGAGAGGGCCATGTCTGAATGTGCTCCTCAAGTCCTGTGCCAGTTCTTTGCTGAATTTTACCTGCTGCTTGCAGAAGATGGGAGCTGTAATGGGACATGAGCATTTGGAAGTTGGTCACTTAAAGCACAAGCTAGAAGAGGAGCATGGCTTAATTACAGCTGTATCAGGAGCACTAATTAACCACCCTACCAGGCCATCTGTAGCCACTTTGAGAGGAACAATTAGAGAGGGGAAATATAAAAATCCATGCTGTGGAATAGACACAAAGTTCTTAACCTTCTAGGCAATCTTCTGCCAGCAATCTCTGACCATGACTTTCCGCAGCTGTTGTGAGCAGCAGACTCTCAGCTTTCCATCCATGTGGGTGCAGTTCACCCAGGAAGCCTCAAAGAACTCTGAGTCATATCTGTGAATCGGGGTCACAAACCCCTCACGTGAGGGAAGAGAGCAGCAGCTTGGGGTTAGGGAGCTCTGCCACCGTGGGAAGCTGGACCCTGTCAGAGGGAGGCAAATCCTGGATCATTTTGGGATCCAACAAATGATCATGTAAAAAATGTCATAACCTAAAAGGGCTCAGAGGCCTGGGTGTGCACGTTTTCTTTCTACAGTAATGGTGCTGTTTGCTTTGTAGAATGAAGGTTTCATCAGGCACTGTCAGGTGGTTGAGAGACTGGATTCAAGAACAGGGAACCATTCCCAGAGAGGGGCTGGAGCAGGGGGATCAAACAAGTTCTGCATCAGCACAAGAAGAGCCCAGGAGGGTCTAGGGAGCAGTGTCAGTTTATCAGGTCACTCAGTCTTTGACAAGAGGGGTCTCCAGGAGAACAGACAAGTCTAAGTACAGCATCTGCCTCTGGAACTGTCCCTGGACATAGGAAAAAACAATCCTGGTGTCCTCCAGAGAAAGGCTGCACCCCTGGGAAGTCTGTGTTCCTTGTGTGTGAGGTTAACCTCCTGCTTTTTTCCAGGAAGCAAGCCTGGAATTAAGCCTGGGATGACTTGAAAGTTTCAGCTCTGGAAGAAGTTAAATGGGATTGAATGCAGGGGTGACCATTCCAGACTCAGTCAACATCCACCATTTCCTTCTGCCTAAATCAGAGGTGCAAGAACTTCAAAAGTCTTGTCAGGGACCCTGACTGAATGCTCAGCTTTGCAGCAAACCCTTTAAATTAGATGAATTTTGACTGTTCCAAGCTTAAATGTTCACATCCATTTACTTCTGCTTTTTATCAGTATCCATTAACACTAAGCTTATTTATGTTTCAGCTTGGGAAAGTACACAATGGACACACAGTAGCCTATGATCCTTTTCTTTGTATTCCCAAAGGTCAAGGTTTCTTGCAGAAATTGGTAAAAAAAGACCTTTAATCTGCTAAATTGTTTTCAAAATCCAAAACAGAAAAAAAAGCCCACAATTGTGATGGATTCAGATGCTTTTTGCTAAGCACTTAAGCACTAACAGTTCTGCATTGATTTATTTTATTGTTTTATTTAGTGAAATGTCTGGATACAGATATACACATTAACCTTTTTTTTTTTTCCTCCCCCTCATATTTACTGCGTCGCCTTCCTTGAAATGGGAACTACAAGTGCTTTGATAAATGGACTGAGAGGTTGTCTGGTTACCCCGTGGCTTCTACTTGTGTCCTTGCAGAAATGCTGTTCTGGACCCTTCTGCAGCAGTGCTGCTCCGTGACTCACTGCAGTTACTTCTGTGCCTCTCAAAACAATGGTTCACTGGGGATTCAGGGCCTCAAATGAGCTACAACCATTTATTCCACCCATTTATTTTTACTTCTCCTCCAGTGATAGATACTCGCTGTCACAAAATGCCAGTTTGTGTGAAGATTGTAAATCTTCCAGTGCAGTCACTTTAACTCTGCACTTGATAACACTACAGTTTGCTGCAATGGAAAGTTAAATCTCTTAAAGCTCATCAAACTATGAACTAACTCTTCTCATGTTTAAAAAAATAAAATCCAACCCCAAAAGCCAGACAGTCCCTTCTAACCTGCTGTTAACAGTGGGCAGTAACAGGTGCCTTAGGGAAGATGATAAAAATACAGGAAACAGACAATAATTTACACAAAAACGTCCTCCCAGCCTCCCATGAGATGAAGTTCAAGCAAATTTCTGTTCTTACTTTCAACCAACACAAGGAACCGAGTCTTCAGAAGTGACTGATACTGAAAACAACCTCCAGTTTTCATGAACAAAAGCTCCATTTGTGCAGTAGAAAATAAATTTACTATAATGACAAGTTAAGAGACCAGTGCAAGTCTCTTACAAGAACATTGGAGTTTTTTAAGTCTCAGAATTATCCCTTTAGCTCATAGCCCTTCAATCTTCAGTTCTGGTTCCTAAACAAACATGTCTCACATATTACTTGCAGCAGAATCTTATTTTAGGAGACTGCTGAGACCTCATCCCAAAGTGAAAGGTTGGGAATTGTGCACATGGAACAGCTATGCCACAAATAGCAAAACAAACTCTACCCCTACATGGCACTTGAGAAAAGCCCTCCAAGAACCCCAGCCAAGCTCTGAGGGTTCCCAGGCAGATCCAGTCCTTGTCACTGTGGCTGGATGCCCTTCCCACACACCTTAAGGACTTTCTTATTTATTTATGCAAAAGACAGTTCATTTTAGAGATTTTTCCTTTTTCCCCATTATCTAAGTGTTCCTTCTACATCAGTGAGGGCCACCACCACCAACAGCATCATGCCTGCAGTTCAATAAATCCTCTGCAATACCCCTGGAGTTGGAAGCAGACTCACAGTATGTGGGTTATGCATTCACACACTATTTAAAACATATTTTTAAACATTTGACTAACTAAATGGATAAATCCTGAGGACCTTACCCGGTGTTTATTCAGCCCTTACTTACTGAGACAAACTCCCAAGGACAGAGTAAACAGTGAGAGAGGACCTCAGGCCTTCACCCACAGCTATAAACAATGAACTCAGCATAAACTGTGATTCCCGGCTGACACTGGGACAAGAGCAGCAGCTAATGCTTCTCCCTACTTTGCTTCCAGAGGGATGAGAAGAGATTTACTTTCTCCCTAAAGAACTTGCCCCATCCAAGATACTGCCCCATTCACAGCTGGAACAGCAACAAGGAAGTCAGATGAAGAACTACTGATTCATGAGATGATGAACAGAATTGGAAATGGCGGGGGAGAGCCACAATAAGAGGCCTCAAGCCCAAAGACTGACGGAATTTGCCTGAGTGGGGGAACTGTTGCTGTTAAGAATAAACAGCACTGCATCTATACCCCCATGGAGTATATATATCTATATATATCATCTATACCTCCATGGTCAACCATGGAGCCCTGGTTACTCAGCACTCATATCACACCTTGTATTGGAAAGATGTTTGCACAGCTTCAGCTTTGTGCTCATAATACAAGTGCGGGAACTAAGGAAAGGCAATAATCTGACAGAATCACAGAGCAAACCAACTCACTAAACAAAACAAGGGATTTTGACCCCAACCTTCACAACCTCCACTGCCAATAAGGCTAATTCTAAAATTTTAAAACTAACAGAAAACTCTTAAGATGTTTTTCATACAATTATTGCACTCTCTTGAAAATTCCATTTCCTTGTTCCAGGGCCCAGAAACAATCTAAGAGATGACCAAGAATATCCCTTATCATATCTCGTTTCATTTATATTTTAGTTATTCTTTTACAGCTATTGTAAGAAAATGAGCAGAAAATTGAGTCCTTTTTGTTCTCCCTGAGATCTAGACACACAGAACAAGCAGGCTGTTCAATAACTTCATGCCTACTCACAAAAACAAGAAGAGACAAGGGATCTGGAAAGGTCACTCATTATACATTTGTATGGTTGTGATCTGAGAAAAATCCCCTCTGCAGCTCTCCGTGGAGCAGAACGCTCCAGGAAGACACTGGGGGTGGATCAAGACTTAGGGCTTCAGGCCAATCCATCCTCCTGGGCCTAGAGAGGAGTGGTCAGATTTGGTTACCCTGCAGCCTTGATGGGAGTGTTGCACCTGTCAGATCTGATAGCATCACTTTGAAGGACCCAGGAAAGGAAAACCAAAAATCCTCTGTTACAATGAAAGGCTGCTGCTGCTGATGGACTTCAGTGAACAAAAATTACAATATTTCTACTTAAACAACAAATCAAAAGTTGCTTTTTCCGGTCCCCTACAATGGAGTGATGCTGTCATGTGAACATCAGTGAAGGAAGACATTTAACTTACCCACAATCACATAATACAGAATACAACCTCCCTCCTGCAACAAAAGAAGCGAAAGCCCCCACATCCTATTAAAATATACAACTGTTAGAGTTAAGAAATGAGGGTGCAAGGTGGGTTGAGGGCTTGATCTAATAACAGGTAACCTTCAATCCCACACTGCTTTAGGCAGAGGGGCCCAAACTGGGCAGCCCAATATTTCCAGCAGGCAGACCAGTTAAATCTTTGTAGTATCAAGATAAGAATGTAACAAGCTCAGTCTCTCTTGCTCACTCGTCCTAAGGCAAAACATGGGGAAAGGAGTGAAGAACAGGAGAGCAGCCCTATTAGCAGTCAGACCTGGAAAGCCCAACATAGACACTGCAGAAAGAATCATGGACTCACAGAACGGTTTGGGTTGGAAAGGACTTTAAAGATCATCCAGTTCCACCCTCTGCCATGGCAGGGACACCCTTCCACTAGCCCAGGTTGCTGCAAGCCCTGTCCAACCTGGCCTTGAACACTTCCAGGGACGGGGCAGCCACAGCTTCTCTGAGCAAGTATTCTGAAGGCTCAGTACCCTAAATCCAACACCCTGATCCTCTGTGTCACACAGGGCAGCTTGCAGTGAACCACAGCATGGAAAGCACTCTGTGTGTTGGAATTTTCAGAGTTTCCACTGAGTTGCCTCTCGAGTATCAGCCTTCATGGTTCTCCAAGCAGAGCATTTTTCAAAGCCTTCTCTCTGTCCACATCTATTATTTGAGTCTTTGAACTCAACTGATCTGTTCACAAAAGGCAAGGAGAGTTGAACGTACAGTTTTGTGGGAATGTTACTGTGCATTATCTAGTTTATGTATAATAGAGATTAAATTGCTTTCAGATACGTTCCCCTGCACAGGTTGATTACCAGCAAAGCATTGGGTGCAAATCTTTGATGTCTCTGGACTGGCATATGCTAAATAGGAACATCCCATTCTCCCCATCACCAAGGCATACCTGAGTTTTGAATTATGCCAGGCCAAGAACAAAGGAATCTTGCTCATAACAAAAACCTTTAATAACTCGCTGAGAAAGCCTCCCTTTCATCTCTGCCAAGCTTTAGGAAAGGCTGGGAGGCAAGCAGAAATAAACATTGTACAGACTCACCACTGCTGGCTCTAAAGTAAACTCTCCAACTTCCTATTTACATTTCAAGATCTTAAGCTTTGTGGTTTACTAGTTCTGCAAGTAAGTGCTTTGGGTTTTGGAGGCTGCCTGCACATGATCTCCCACCACTACTGAAGTCTTCCTAGCTTTTATTAATATAATAGGGAGGTCAGAAAAGCAACAATCTTTTATATGCCCTGCTAGCAGAAATATTTTACTTCTTGCTTTTTAAAAACAAAACAAAGCAAGCAAAGCATACAGCGGCAAATTAATGCCAGCAAAGGGGATATTACAGTTGTGTTTGTTTCTTTTTGAAACTGAGGATGCTGGAACATGGAACAAGAGAGTTTCATTTAAAAGGGTGTGGAGGAGTTCTTTGAGGGATAAGTAAAAGAAGGTGGCAATTTTATGGATTTAGAACCCTTCTAGGGCCATCGGCTGAAAAGGCACCTAAAGAGGCTCTGTGACCTTTTCTACGTAAGCCTAAATCTGTGTACACTAAGGACAGGCAACCTGCAACAACAGTTGTGAAGTAAATGTGGTTTCCATTTCATGCAGCCTTCCCTAAATGTAAAACATCTTCATTAGCTGGGAAGTCAGCACTGTGACTGCTGCCAAATGTAATATAGAAGGCAGCAGAACTGTGCCGAATGAGGACAGAGCGAGGGAGAGGCTCCTGTGACACTCAGCTCTTTCTCCCACTCCAGAGGCTCTGTGGCTCATGTGCAGAACAGACTTTACAGGGGAGAGGAATATTTAAAAAGCCCACACAGATCACTTCCCAAACTTGCCCAGGCTGCCCCCAGCCTCACTTAGGTTTGCTTCTGGTTTTATTTCTTCCCTCCTGCATTCCTCCCCCTTCTCCCGCTCGCCTGACCCTCCCAAACCCAGCGCCTTTCCCCCGGTCAGGAGAAGGACAAATCGCTGCCTCTGCTGAAGGCTGGCTGGCAGCCAGCTGGCAGGGGCTGCTCTGCCCTGTCCCCTGTCCCTGTCCCCCGGGACTGCACGTTCCGAGCAGGGAGCAGGGAGCAGGGCTGCCCGAGGGACGCGGCGTGCGGGGCTCCAGCGCTGCTCTCCGGGCGCTGCCGCCCGCGGGACGGCACCGAGCTCGGCCCGGTCACCTTCCCCCTCATCTCCAGCCTTCCCTCATCGGGGCTCGGCCCGGCCACCTTCCCCTCACCATGTGACGACTCCAAAGGCTGCCGCTTTAACAACGTGGCATGCTCTGAAGAGGAGACTCCGGCATCAGAGCCAAAGTATACTGAATCCACTTGCTGGGCCGGCTCCCACTGAGATTAGAGATCAGGCTCTGAGAACACTTCGAGCCAGCATGCCTCTGCTGTCTCCTCTCCAGGATGTACTGCAAAGGACACGTACTGTGCATGCTCCGCGGGTGGAAACGTGCTTAACACTCTATTTGTGTGAACAAAGCTGGCAGCCCGGGCGGATATTGTGGAGCAAAGGAGCTCTATTGTGTTTGCCAGTCATCACGAGAATCAAATGAACAAATTTAGAATAAGCAAATTGGGCTGGAGTTCCTTTAGCAGAAAACACTCTAAGGCTAGTAAGGTTTAGTGAGAGAGAGTATGGGATATTCTTCCTGAAATAATCCATAGTAAACCTCGGGACAGCAAAATGATCTGCTCATTTTGCTGTTCAGGTAGTTGCTCTGTCTTTTAGATCATGTATTAAATTTGAAAAGGTAGAAGATAAATTACCTGTGCCTCTCCAATTGAAAAAAAAAAGACTAAATGATACAGTTCAAATCACAAGCACATTATCACCCAGGGAAAAATGAATTGTGCACCAAGCCAGGTGAGTCCATTCCCAACGCCAAGAGTCACAGAGGTAACAAAAGCAGATGCAGAAGAAGATTGCATCTAAACTTGAAGAGATTCCTTGACAATCCCCAAAAAGAGGTGTAGAGTACAGAGAACTGATAACGAAGGAATGACTGAAGAAGAACACAGATCATACCACCAAATGAAGACAGAAAAAAAAAAATCAGAGGCTCTGGAGAGAATGGAACACAAACCTTGTACATTTGGGACTCAAAATACCAGCAAATTCAGACTCCCCCCCCATTAATAAGCTAAAATTAGGCCAGCCCATGTTCCCATTGGAAGCTGCCCTGCCTACTTTCTTCAGCTGGGAATCACAAAAGGTGTTGGAGCAAGAATAACAAATATTTTCATGATGGTACAACTTTGCCCTGCAAAAGCACGCTTGTGTCCATGACTGGGACATGGGAATACAGAAATCTGTGCCTGAAAACCTCCTGATCACATAAAGGCTTCAGAAGAAAAAGCATTTTTGAAACCTTTCTAATACCCCATAAAACCCTAAGACACTGGCAGGAAGACAGGCTTTTAGGGAAACCAACTACCTTATTCCCAGAAGTTAGGGCATGTCTGTGAGACCCATGCAAACTACGAGTTAGGAATAACAGGCAAGCTCCTGTTTCAGTGCCTCAAACCTGCTGTGATTTTGCTGGGAAAAACTACTCACACATTTGTGTAGTCGCCATGGCTACATAGGGAAAGGCTCCTAAAAGTTCCAAAGCCAAGTGTGGG
>WBMY01000651.1:402259-497561 GCA_013397315.1 Donacobius atricapilla | reverse complement strand
GGGGCTCGGCCCGGCCAGGTTCTCCCTCACCGGGGCTCGGCCCCGCCAGCTTCCCCCTCATCTCCAGCTTCCCCCTCATCTCCAGCTTCCCCCTCATCGCCGCTCGGCGCGGCCGCGGAGTCCCCGCGCAGTGACGACTCCAAAGGCTGCCGCTTTAACAACGTGGCATGCTCTGAAGAGGAGACTCCGGCATCAGAGCCAAAGTATACTGAATCCACTTGCTGGGCCGGCTCCCACTGAGATTAGAGATCAGGCTCTGAGAACACTTCGAGCCAGCATGCCTCTGCTGTCTCCTCTCCAGGATGTACTGCAAAGGACACGTACTGTGCATGCTCCGCGGGTGGAAACGTGCTTAACACTCTATTTGTGTGAACAAAGCTGGCAGCCCGGGCGGATATTGTGGAGCAAAGGAGCTCTATTGTGTTTGCCAGTCATCACGAGAATCAAATGAACAAATTTAGAATAAGCAAATTGGGCTGGAGTTCCTTTAGCAGAAAACACTCTAAGGCTAGTAAGGTTTAGTGAGAGAGAGTATGGGATACTCTTCCTGAAATAATACATAGTACANAGTAAACCTCGGGACAGCAAAATGATCTGCTCATTTTGCTGTTCAGGTAGTTGCTCTGTCTTTTAGATCATGTATTAAATTTGAAAAGGTAGAAGATAAATTACCTGTGCCTCTCCAATTGAAAAAAAAAAAGACTAAATGATACAGTTCAAATCACAAGCACATTATCACCCAGGGAAAAATGAATTGTGCACCAAGCCAGGTGAGTCCATTCCCAACGCCAAGAGTCACAGAGGTAACAAAAGCAGATGCAGAAGAAGATTGCATCTAAACTTGAAGAGATTCCTTGACAATCCCCAAAAAGAGGTGTAGAGTACAGAGAACTGATAACGAAGGAATGACTGAAGAAGAACACAGATCATACCACCAAATGACAGAAAAAAAAAAATCAGAGGCTCTGGAGAGAATGGAACACAAACCTTGTACATTTGGGACTCAAAATACCAGCAAATTCAGACTCCCCCCCCATTAATAAGCTAAAATTAGGCCAGCCCATGTTCCCATTGGAAGCTGCCCTGCCTACTTTCTTCAGCTGGGAATCACAAAAGGTGTTGGAGCAAGAATAACAAATATTTTCATGATGGTACAACTTTGCCCTGCAAAAGCACGCTTGTGTCCATGACTGGGACATGGGAATACAGAAATCTGTGCCTGAAAACCTCCTGATCACATAAAGGCTTCAGAAGAAAAAGCATTTTTGAAACCTTTCTAATACCCCATAAAACCCTAAGACACTGGCAGGAAGACAGGCTTTTAGGGAAACCAACTACCTTATTCCCAGAAGTTAGGGCATGTCTGTGAGACCCATGCAAACTACGAGTTAGGAATAACAGGCAAGCTCCTGTTTCAGTGCCTCAAACCTGCTGTGATTTTGCTGGGAAAAACTACTCACACATTTGTGTAGTCGCCATGGCTACATAGGGAAAGGCTCCTAAAAGTTCCAAAGCCAAGTGTGGGTGCTGGAGCTCAGAGCCTGCAAAGCACTGATGGCAGCGACAGCCCACCCAGGAAAGTCTGGGAATACCCTTCGGCACAGAGACCAAACCTGCAGGGGTAAATCCCAGCCCCAAAACAAGGGACAATCCTACACAAGTGAAAGAGCAGCTTATTTGCCATTCCAGATGCAAGTTCTACCCATGTCTTTTGCTAGGGCAAAGGAGGCAGCAGAGAATCATGTAAAATGCATAACTGTCCAAAAATATTCAGAAAACCATCTTTTCTTTTCTTTTTCCTCATGGATAATGGATGAGCCCTGAGGTGGCAGTGACTTTCAGTAACCAACAGCTCAGACCTGGGCTGGGGTCAATAACCTAATTACAACATGCATTTTACTGCTTTTGTGAGCTATTCAACAGAAACACGAAATTCCTTGTGTGCATCTGGTTACCCCAAACCGTCAGTGGTTAATTCCAAAAGCGTATCCTCACTTAAAAATGGTAGTTCTACCACAAATTAAACTATTATAGCCATGAGTAAAATTAGGTTCCACATTTGTACTTTCTAAAATATCAAAGGCACGATTAGCAAAGTCTTTTGTTTAAGATCTTTGGAGTCCTGGAGGTAATGAAAACTGGGTCGAGAAGCAGTTTCTCTGAAAGTTTGAAGTAAATGCTGTGTTCAAGCATTACCTGCTCCTGTGACTCACGGAATACTTGGTCTAGAGAATACAACTACTGTACCAACACACAGGTACCAAGAGCAGTCCCTCTGCCCTGACCAGAGGAGGAGGAAGGGGTGGAAAAGAAAGTTGCAAAAAATCATTGCAGATGATTTTGAACAGTTTCCTGTTACGGCCCCTTGAAAGAAACCCAGCCGTACTTTCCCCCTGCTTTCTGTTTGCTGAATTTCTCCTGACAGTTGGCTCCTTCGTTTGCCAGAACCACAACAAAGGACGGCCTTGAGTTTCCACACAGGCCATTTTCTCCCTCTCTCCTCTCTGATCATCTCACAAAGGTATTATTGTTGCTGGCTCACTGGGGCTCAGTGCACCTGAGGCACATCAAAGGCACTTTTTAATGCCCGCCTGACCACACAGGTCTCTCTCCCACTGCATTAAATTAAACTCGATGATTAATCTCTGTAGCCCTCAGGGTCTCTTGGTGCACACGGAGAGAGAAAATATATATTTCTATCAAAACACAAGTATAATATACTTTCATTTTATAGCCCTAATTAAAAAAAGGAACAGCTAATTTTGACCAAATGCAGCTGCATATAGGTCTCATTAAAACACAAATACAACTGCTCTGTGTGCTCCACGTTCACTTCATGCAGCCTGTGCAGGTAACAGATAAAAGAACAGAAAACTAAAATCACTTCACAGATTAGATCCAGAGAAGTTTAGAATTTACTTATTGTCTGCTGGCTAGAGATTGTTATACCCCTCCCTGTGCAGATGAGTGAAGGCAGACAGTTAAGGAAATGATTATAAAATGCTGAGTAGGTAGATTTAAGTAAAAATCTGCCTAAATCTAGCAAGAACTGCACAAGCACCTATTCCTGAGTTTGAACTGAAGTGATTAAGAGCCTTAAAAGGTTCTGCCTCGTGCAGTCTGTGTCCAACTTTGGGGTTGCTTTGATGACAGAACATCAACATGGATTTCATCCCACCCCTTTTGCTACATTAGCATATTTAATGGAGCCACAACCCTCATGGTTGTGGAGAATGCACACAAAACGTGTTAACATCGATGTGCCGTCTCTAGTTTGGAAAGTCAAACAGTCCAATGTTGTGAACTGGGTGTATGTTAGAACTTACCAAGGCACAAATATCAAAAATGAATAAATAACCATACACGTCCTCCTCCAGGGCTGGCTGTGCTAAAGGAATGAGCCAGAGCCAGCTGGCCCACTGCCAGCTACCCAACATTGCCCTTAGACCTCTGGGAGAAGCTGCCTGTGAGCTCCTCAGCTCACTGCAGTCCAGTACTATGTATCTATTAACTCATTTTAACAATTTAAACTAACTCAGCTAAATGAAACAGGTTAGGAAGAGTTCACTCAAGCAGCTTCTACTGAAAGGGCAGAAACCTCCATCAAAAAATCTGGAAATAATGAAAGCAGTGGCACGGCTTGAAGGGTGGCTTCTTCCCCCAGGGTGCCCCACCTGCCCTATGACAGACAGACAGGTACCAGTGGAATTTTTCAAAGGCACAGCAAGCCAAGAGTCATGGAGTTTGAAGCTTGAAACTTTTGTTTAGGAAGGAACCAAAATATATTCCAGTCGGTCTATGGGATTTAAGCTCAACGCTCTGCTTCACAATAGCGGGATTATTCATGTCTTTAAATTCAATCACGTGCTAAAATGCTTTGCTGAACGACAATCCATGTGACAAGATCACCTTTTATTCATGCTCAAGATCACCATGGATTCATGCTGTTACTACAGAGACAACTTATTGTTACGCCTGATGTTTTATTATCAGCCTCCTTTCTTTTTCTCTCCTGGAGCTTTCTCCATGGAGCATGTCAGTCCTCTCCAACACCTCTGGCACTCCCAGTGCCATTTGCTCCTTTTGGAAAAATCCAAGTTCTAATCATTCTAAATTTAGGACCAAAATGAGTTTTAAATAAAAAATGTGGCAGAAAAGGGTACTTATCTAAATGGAATCCTCTCAGACTCATACATTTTAAAACAGTATAAATTTCAAAAGCAGACACTAAATTTTAATTGCAATCTCAGAGAAAGCTTTTGTGTTAATTCACTGAGAAAAATTAGCAAAGTGAAAACTGCTTATTGGGGGTTTTTCTTTCTTTTTAGTCATGATATGTCTCATAATTCTGTACACCATGGCAATTTGCAGAGGGAGAAAGATTTATATTGATTAAGGGAAGAGGTGGGGGAGCAGGGCTGTGACTGACGACGGGCACTCCTTCTCCAAAGACACTCTTCTGTAACACATTAGTGACAGGCTTGTCACAGATAACTCAGGCTCAGGCTTTGGCTCAGATTTCAGGCTGCTCTTTAAGCCACTCTGGCATCGTGGTTTTTACTTTCCATGTCATTTTTCAGTATTGATTTCTACTACTATTAAAGTTCTTGCTTAATAGCAAATGCACAGTAATTTATAATTAATATCCAAAGGTAAAGATAGAGTTACCAGGAAAAAAATTCAAGGAAAAAAGAACAGGGTGAGAAGGACAAAGGTCAATTTTCCCTTCAAAAACATAAGTTAGTAAATTCTGCACAAATTAGGATGACACATGCAACCTACCCCCATGTGGCATGAAGATGTTCCACAGATCATTGCGACTCGGGATGTAATCGGCTGGTTCTCACATGGAAGGTTATGTCCTTTCACATCTGCTCCAATTACTCCTATTACAGTAACATTAAAATTCTCTGTTAAAGAAGAACAAGCCACCTTGCACCAAACAGACCTTTTCTGCACTCAAATAATTGCTGAGTATCTCACACCACTGCCACAAATCAAGACAGTCTATTAGCCAATAAAGGAAATAATTTTATCCATCAGATTAAAGTATTTATTCCAGATATAAGGACCCAAGATGATTTCTTCTAAATGCATGTCTATCATCATGATTTTTATGTGTTATTTTAGCTCGAAAGTGTTATTTTACCTGACATTTATTCTCTCAGGTAGCTCACTGACATGCAGAATGAAAGTGCCCTGCTGTACTGGCAGGCTGCAGATGTGTTTATTTGTTCACAGTTTATCACAAGAATCCTGGATGATGTGTTTTGTCAGGGGATGAGCCGGAGAAAGGGGTAACTTGGCAGGAGACTGGAAGGCTGCCAGCTTTGTTGTCTTCACTGCTGCTGCTGTTCTGTCCATGTCAGAGCCATCTAAAGGCAGATTATTCCTCCCCTTCGAGGAAGTGAGCTCGGCTCTGAGGAGCCTCTGCCTGCAGGACAGCCCAGGATGGAGCACCAAGTCGGCACCAGGCAGCCTGCAGCAGAAAACACACCCAGGGGATGCCAGGGAGGAGCCAGGCAGGCCTACAGCGGAGCCTCAGAACACATCCCATCCTGCTCGATTCACTTCAGAGAGGCCACAGAGGGGCTCTGCCCTCTCCTCCTCCTCTCCCATCCTGGCACCATGTTGTGCTGCACCCAGCAAAATGCAGCAGCCAACAAGTAACATTTTTACATTGGACTTTATTTTTCTTAAACATCGCTTTTCAGCTGGCAGACTGGACACCAGACGGTGGAGTTGCATCTGCAAAGCTCCATTTGGAGACCAGTATGTCAATGCTGATAAAAAAAATCCCCCTCCCTGTAGAAGGATCAGGAAAACATTTGCAGGAGATTGTGAAAAATGCCAAGTGTTAGAGCTGGTTCATATCCTGCACTTCATTAACACTCTCTTGTTTAGATCACCACTGTAATGCTCTGTTATCAAATGAGTCTGGTGGGGTTTATCTTACTGGGATCACCATGGTTATCCTGGTATTACCACGGTTGGAATTCATCCAAATAATCAGAAAACTAAGGGCTAAAATTTTAAAGTCTTAAAAAATCCATCCTCATGTCCCTTAAACTAAACTGACTTAGAACTGTGAAGTGGCACAGCTGTCATAAAGAAAGTTAGGAACCAACAAAAAGCTAAAAGTAAGGCTTTTACTTCATGCTTTATTTTTTCACTGCTCCAACATGTTGAATGCATATTAGGAATTTTGGATAGGGTTGTCTACAAGGCAAATTCCTGTACTAAGCAAGACTGTATTAGAATTTCTTGAGTTAAAAATACTGTTCACACTTGAGAAGGAAGAAATCTATTTAACTAGCATACATTGCAAATGTACTTTCATAAACAATATAAAACTGAAAAGATCTTTTTAATTGCTAAGAAATTAGACATTCTGCAAAACAGGAATTTTGGCCCTTTTTGGAATTTTAGTCAGCGGCTTCACCAGGGTTTAGAATTGTTAGAGTCTTCTTATTTGTGATTAATTAAAGTCAGACAGCAAATAAGTCTGGAATATTGGCTAAAAGTTATATAATTGCTGTTATAAGTCACTTTCACCTTTAGCTTAGGTGGAATTTTTCATAGTCTGAGGCAGGCTCAAAAGCAGAGGCTGAGAACAAGAAGTCTGTGCGCCACACAGAATAGAGGAGAGATTTTTAGGAAGGCAAGCAACGCTTAGCAATGTGCACTTCTGGATCTCTTCCACGGTGACATGGTATTTTAGACACTGCACCATAAATCATCTACTTTTGTTGAAACAATGCTGATGCCTTTTGAAAAGGTGCAATATAAACAGTATTTTTATGAGGTCAGTCCCACAGGCCTGGCCTCCCATCCTCACAGTTTTATCTGTACACTCTCTGATATTAGTACAGCAGGTCAAAATGCAAGATATAACTTCTTGGGTCTTAGCTCCTCTCTTTTCCGTAAGAGGTATCAGATGGACTGAGTCAGGAGTCACACATGACCTCCTCAAACATACACACTCAACAATTCTTTACCTTATTGTACTCAAAACTTTGAAGCCTTCATAAACTTCAGGAACCTGCTCAGCCAAACCACACTTCACATCAGCCAAAAGCAGACCTGAACTCTATCAAAAGTTACTAGCACTGAAAACAAGATGTCCACCATGTAATTCTGATTTAGCCTGCAGGATAGTTTCTTTACATTATCTGCACTCTTCAACTCTCCTTTTGCTATCAAAATCTTTTCAATTTTGCTGTCTTTTCTACTAAGTTTCCACACCATTTCCAATACATTTATTACCCTTCCCAGACTGAAGAAGGATGAGTTCCACCGTAAATCCTCCTCTTGTCCCAGACTGCTCTGAGCTCCGGGGTGATTATCATGCATGTTCTCCCACTGTGTTCCTGACTCTTCCCTCTGTAATATCCCCTCTCTCTAACAACAACCTGTGTGTTGTTTTTCTCCTCCTGGCAATCATTTCAGGAGTCTGCTGGTGTTTGTGGTGCCAGCTGGGAAAACATATTTGGATAAGCAGACTGTCTCTGTCCACTGAAGCCCTTTCGTGAGGGATGCCAGTAGCTGAGTGTTTCTAATGTCAGAGTTTCTTTACAGAAGTCTGTATCAAGGAAGAGACTGTTGCACTCTATTCTTTTCAAAATTCAATTTTAGCACATGAAAAAATGGGCATTTCTGTGCTCTGGATCCATAACGATACCAATTAAACAAGGACTTTCCACTGCTACTTTCACATGCTCTGTGACAACCCAGTTTTGCAGCAAGTTCATTCTTTCAGGTCAGATTATTACCATATTCTTTTCCAAGAACACAGAATTACCAGGGCACACAGTTTTAAACACGTTTTTATGCAATTAGGATACTGACAGGTATTTTTAAGTCAGTCACAACACACCTACATATATGACACTAAAGCTCAGTCTTCTTTTTTGCAGACAGATCTACCTCTAATCCTTTCCAAGTAGCAAGAAAAGCAATCTCCATGATTACTTAACCTCACCAAAAGCAAAGTAAAGGCATTTAAACACTAAAGAAGTTCCAGGCCACAGTTTCTAGAAGGACAAATGAGATTTAAAACAGCACAAAACATTTGAAACAGAAGTGGTAGTTTAGCACCTAATCATATTTCAGTTAGATCTAGAAAAAAATCCTCTGATGAGCAAGAGATTTCCATTAAAGAGTACTGTTTCAATAACACTGAAACTTCCTGAGGTAAGACTGTTTTCTAAACCAGCAAACTAAAAAAACCCTCAATTTCCTGCTGAAAAAGTTGCTCTGAATCTCTTTGTTATTGAGTGTATTTGAATAAGGCCAAACAGCATAGTAAGAAAATGAACTTGTTGGGCCTCATCAAATGTATTTCAGAAAAGATGAACCAGGCCTGAACATCAGAATATTGTGCTGGAAAATAAAAAAAAAGTCAAAGCATCAGACCTTAAAGCTTTGAATCATGAATCACTTCTAAAGCTAATAAGAATCCTAACTATGAACAAGCCTCAAACAGGAGGCTTGGGTTGTTTGGTTTGTTTTTTTTGTTGTTGTTGTTGCCTACCCCCAGAGTTTTGAGCAACAGAAGATGTAAGCTCTCAGCATGTTGGCATTCCAACACCATGGTGTTTCAATCAGAGTGGAACCAGCAGACCTTAATGAACCATTTGCAAACCCAGCTGAAAAGACATATAACAGTGATATATCCCCTTCCTAGAAACAGATTTGCAGTACTAGTAGTTATTGTGATGATTTGGTGTTTTTTTTTTTTAAGAATACCATCAGAGCAAATGGCTGGATAAAAACAGTCTGTGACAAAAATGGCTTTCTTAAATGAATTCAACAATTCCCATCTCCAAGAACAGTAAATCCATGAGTGAGTACCTAGTCCTCCAGCGTGTGCATCAATGAGAGATGCTGCCACTGCAATCCCTTCGGGGAGACCGAGCTCTTTTGCAGCGCCTGCTGTCAGACCTTTCCCAACAGCCTCTCCAGGAGACAGGACGTGGTTTCCTGGGCAGACACAAGGCAAACCAAACACCTGTCAATTTACTAAACAGAAAAACAAATGCATGTGTTACTGCAAGTGCTCCCTTCCTCTCCCTCCAGTTAAGCCTTGTATCTATAAAACAAAGAAGTGCATCAAAGAACTCAGTGTGATGGAGTATCTTTCATTATCTGCCTGCAGATTAAAGACAACCGTGCCAGATCAGGCTGTCCCATGGCAATTTAGAAGTTCAAAAGCTTTCAATATGCTATCTAGCCACAGAGAAAGATTTCACCACAAGCAATTAAATTCCGCTTGGCATCTCTCCAGGAGATATGAAATGCAGAAATCCCGGGTTCTTGTGGAAGGTGATGCCTGCAGGCATTCTCTGGGCATGGAAGGAGATTCAGCTCAGTCCACGCTCACAAATGAACACTGCACCTGTTGCACAAGGAATGAACAAGGACCCAGCCAATGTTTTTTTTCCATTTCCATCCCTTCCAGTAGTTCCACTAGGAATAAGGTGGCTATAGCAACAGAAACTCTGAAAAAGAAACTGGCTTAAACAGCAAATTCCTTCAGTTGCAGCTGTATTTCCTCACAGACTTAAATAATCCCTTTCTGAGCCTTCTCTGGCCTGTGCAGTATGAAGAAGACAAGAACACAACCCTGCCCTCCCTGCCCAGGGGAGGACCTGCCATAACACACACCCAGTTTTATCTGAGCTTAGAAGAACAAATCTACATTCTTTTAAGTAGCAGAATTTAGGGTCCCTGAGAGCCTCCCACCCCTGAGAGCCTCCCACAGATGGAGCAATGAGACTGAGCTCCTGGGACTGCACATGCCTCCAAATTTATCCAAAGGTTTGAGGGTGAGAGGCAGAAAGATCTCCCTGCCAATGCCAGGGCTTTTAGTACCTACCTGGAGTGTTTATTAAATTCAACAAATCTGGGCAGAGTTGGCAAAACTTCTCTTTAAAATAAAACAAGACTATTTTCACAGTCAGTTTTATTGAGAATGCTACACCTGATATGTAAAAAGGACATAAAATATCCTCTACAATAGACATTAATTAAGAAAAATAGCATATTGTAAAATATCTGGTATACACAGATTCCCATGAGCATAAACTTCTAAAAATGCAGTTATAGAATCTTGCTGTTTGATGAAAAGGTTATCCTGTTAAATTCATAGATATCACTTAGATCTTTGCTGTAAATTACATTGGTTCCTCATTTTCAGAAGCTACGTTCTCCTTCTGCCCACTTTCTGATGGATGCAGTGTATGGAGCCTTTTGGGAGCAGCACACAAAACTTGACAGTTGCTCATTTCTCCAAGAGTTTCTGTTCTGTTGACCACCACACATTGCTGCCCCTGAAATTCCAGGCAGAATCTCACACTGGAAATTGAAAACAAGTCTGTGTAGCCAAGTCTGTTGCACTTGACATCGGGTTTATATTCAATATTGGGGGCAGTAAGCAAATCTCATCATTAAGCTTTATACAGAAGGACATCAGGACATTAAGTCACCTCCCCACAGGAAAAAAAAACCCTGTATTTTATTATTTCTGCATTTTATTAATTACTTATTATAAAGTCAAAACCATGTCCTGGCTTTTTCAAGAGATGTATCTTTTGCATTCTTCCCCAATAAGCTGGAGTGCAGGATGTTCTTCTTTAAGAGACTTTTGTATTAACATTTCTGGTTTTTTAAGACATTGGAGAAAAATACGTTTGTTGTCTGCTTCTCCTGACATTCAAAGACCCTGCTGGTGGAAGGAAGTTCAAAAGAGTTCATGCGGCTAAACCCACATCTTTTTCTTCAGAATCGATTGTCTGACCTGAAAGCATAACCATGGTGTATATACAGCATGAGATGAAATTAATCTGAAATAAAACCTCTTTCCAGGCATGTCATTCCACGGTTGGCTAGTTTATATCAGTCATACTAGTCAAACACCTTATTGTGCAATTATTATGCAGTTACACTCCATTTTAGAGATCAGGACTACTATCAGACAAAATCTTTTCCTTCCAGCTTCTCAGTTACTGTATTTCTAGTTAATAAGCACTAAGAGAACAATTTCAGAGATAAAGATAATCCTCTCCTCTACAGCAGCACAAGAAAATGACCCTATAGTTCCTTTGGTACTGGTTATTTATCAGAATGACCAGCAGCACTGCCACCCCCATGGGCTTAAGGTGTGTGAGGACATGCAGGGTCATTTGGAGAGGCTGCATATTCATCTCGTATTTTAAATAAAATAATTAACAGTAGTCTGCTCCACATGTTTTAAAAGTCAAAAGGATGCCTGAACAAATATTCTTCGACTGAAAGCACTTCCCAACAACTGGGAAGAGAGAGCAGTCAGAAGTCACCCATGGCAGGGATTGCAGAGGGGAGTTCCTGGGTCAGCCAGCGCAAGGAGAAGATTCTCACTCTGCCCTCTCCCTCACCCTCCCAGCTCTACAGATCCAGGAAAGCTCTGCCAGGCCCATAGGAAATGTTCCCTTTGTGAAAGGGAAGGAGCAGGCTCTGCACGGGCACTCGTTCTGCCATCAGGAATTTGCCTCCCCCCTGCACAAGTGCAAGTCAGTCTGGGATGGACAGAGCCTTCACTCAACCACATGGGCACAGACCTGGGAAGGGAATTACCATTCTCACAGTTTAATCTTCACCAAGAAGCTAGAAAACTCAGCTAAGCATCAGCACGCTTAGAATCTGCAAGTGTAAAGCTAGTAAATGATAAAATAAGAAAACACAAAAAGCAACCAATAAGGAGACACAATTAAAAGTGAAGTTCTTGGCACAGATTGTATTCCAGTGCTAGCCTGGGAGGGAGCAGATTCTTACTTGAGTAAAACACGGCAGCTTTAGAAACCCTGGGGCTACTCTGAACATAAAGGTACTCTACAGCTACACACAGCAATTCAGCAGCAGGTGCTGCCCCCCTTAAATCCGAGCTGTCAGGGGGAAAGAAGCTGTGGGAGGAGAGAGGGAGGGAGGGAGGGAGAGCTGCCTGCACACAGGCGCGCACTGAGAGCAGCACAGGAGCGGCATAAAGGAGGCACTGAAAGGCCCGAGACTCCTCAAGGCTCCTGCCAAAGTAAATGTATCGAGTCTTTTGTTTACAGTAGTCTCCTGTGCAAGTCATTTACCTTTGCTATAATGACTTCCAAAATTAGACCTAACCAAACAAACCCATAATGGCTGAAGCTGGAGGACTTTCTGTTTCACATTGGTGCAGCTGTTGCACTAATGCAGTGCCTTAATCCACCACCTTTCATTTGGGACGAGACAGGCTATTTCCAGCTATTTTTTCCCCTATAAAGCATCCAGTTTACAAAAGGAAAAAGCTGTCTGAATCTCTTCCTTCTCTTTTATCCTTCTTCGAAGACTGATGTTAGAGTTTGCAGTGATCAAGCTTTGTTTAAAGAATTTATGTGCTACCAAAGCCCCTGTACCTTTTTAGGTGCTTCCCAAAGGAACCAGCTATTTACCAGACACAACACACGAGGCAGATGATGCCTCTTCAGTCAACTTCAGAGATCCAAATTCACTGTTTTGGCTCACTAATATTTAATTTCAGGACGTAGCCCCTTTTCAAGCAGCAAAGCTGGGAGCAGCCGGGGCCCAGCTGACTCCAGCACAGTTTTTCATCTATCTGCTGAACGGGGCTGTAATTCATAGATTTGGCTGTATAAATGCATAAAAATATGAAAGGAAGAAAATTCAAAGGAGATGTACCTTCACTGAGACCCAAACAAATCTGAATTTGGATATAACAATCCTTTGCCCAAATCCCAGCAGCCTCAGAAAGAAACACAACCCAAGGGTACATCCCGGCCCCATTTCACAGCCCCACCCAAACTGAACAATTAAAACGGCTTTCTGATTTAAAAGACAACACAGAAAACAGATATCCTGTTAAATAAGTGATAGAGAACATGGACTGAAGACGTTATCTCATTAAACAAAACAGTGCTGAATAGGCCTCAAAGGAAACAGGACCTTAGTCAAAAAAAAGCACTGTCCATCCAAATGTAGTAAGAAATGTAAAGGATTTCCATCCCTTCATGTTAATTACAAAGCATGCAGATAATCTCAATTTTTTGTGTTTCATAGTAATTCTCACAATGCCAAAAGTCTGGGATATGCAGGGAATCTCAATAAATAATATACACAGCCCCAATCTCACTCACAATACATTATCCAATATCCCTCTCAATTCCAGACAATACTCACACTTAACTGAGATGTGTATGGCTGATTTTTCTACAATTTTTACCCCAGCTGAGTTGCCAAAATAGCACTAAGATCAGAAGGAAGCAGAATAATGATGCTGACTGTAAAATTATAATACTATTTTTTTTCTTAGCACTGAATGCATGGTGGTTAAAAGTTGTTAGGAACAGTGAGATTTGGGGCTTTTTTAACCTCCAAATAACCTCCATAAAACTTCCTGGTCGGCAGTTAAAGACTTCAGAATTTTCATTGAGGAAAACCAAAACAAATTGTGGTATTATATGCCAGCTTATTTAAAAGTGAGGAAAATGGTTAAACAAAATCACTTTGGCTTTCTTCAGTTCAAAATTCATCTCTGTCTGCACGAGCTGCCACAGTAGCTTGAGGCAAATCTAATTTGGGGCCTTTCCATCCCACTCTCCCAGAGAGCCTTTGGCTGAACTACATCTCGACTACCTAATGTGTAAATACTTCAGGCAGACTTGGGCTGCTAAACACTGGCAAAATCAAATCAGGCAGATCCTGGTTCATTAAGCTGAGCACAAAATTGGTCAGCAAACCAGAGCTGCCGACTTCAACAAAGATTGCTTGGCCTTTTTGGCCCAAGGAATGAGAGCTACTCCACGTATAAATTATAAGCTTTCCTGGTGAAAGGTCGAAAGGAAAGAGAAATTCTGCATCATTGGATCAACAGGCACATTATGATGGCTGGGACTGAGTTTTCTTTGCTAGACTGCAGTGAAACAGTGCAGAATGAATGTGTCCTGCCGGGTGTGGTTCACTGCTCACTGCTGAACTGCATCTGGCTATGAAACACAGATATTTGATGTCTTACTACAGCTATAGAACGCAGCATCTTGATGTCTTACTAAGAGGGAATGTATTTACATCCAATTTTAGCTACCTGAGCTCAAGTTTTTGCTTGCAAACTATAATTTCATGAGGCTGGCAACTGACATTTCTGTCTGTCTTTACAGCACAATATTCCTCAGAGTCTCTCTAGATACAAAAATCAGTGCAGATGGCAGGACTATTGCTCTACTTTCAGAGTTGCTGTGCTCTGGGACAGTTCATTGCTAAGACTGTAAAGGCAATTTAGCTTGTATTAATCGTGGATTGTTACTTAACAGATTTTTTTTTTACTAGGTGTTTTTTAACAACTCACATGATAACAACTCCTCTTAGAATAAATAATTACCTCTTTTTCCAAACTTAAATAAATGCCAGACCAAAAATAATCTCATCAGTTACTGAAAGGACACATTTAAATCTTTCAGCCAAGCTTATTCTCCACCACATTCACACAGTATCCAGTTTTAATATCCATACTGAGAAGACACTGATTGACTGTAAACTAAAAAAGTTCAGAAATTAGCCAGGAAAACAATTACAGGGATTGAGAAGTATGACAGCTCACCCAAGAGTTTCGGAGGAAAACCTCAGTGTTTTCCTTGATCATAGGAAATTTGAGTCTGTACAGGTCAAGCGTGTCCCTACGGTCTGCCAGGCAGGAGTAGGAAGTTAAATCAGATGAAGAATCAAGTGTGCTCTTTAATTAATTCATTAATTTTGAGACATGACAGCAACTAACAATCAACAACCTTTCAGTCTGAAGTGGACTCTCCATCACAGGAAATTATAAAATGAAGATTGGTTCTAAGATACACTTTAAATTACTTAAACATTAATTTTAAGGAGTCCAACAGCCTCTGACTTGGAGGAAGTCAGAGAATTGTTTGAAATAGTCCTTCTGATTTTGTGAGTCCTGACTCATAAAGCAGACAGCACTGTTTTAAAAGTTATCTCAGCAAGTGGCTGAAGCCAAAAAAAAGAAGATGAATAACAAATGGAGACCAGGCAGAGGAAGAGTCAGGTAAAAAGAAGGAACAACCCAGAACTATTCTGAGAAAAATCTTTTTTCTTTTCTTTTTTTAGAACAGTATAAAAAATAAGGAAGGAGGACAATATCTCAGAAATTTAAATACTGAACAATTATAACAGGCCCAAGTCTACTCAAAGCTTCTACGAAATTTAAAACCAGAAATTCAATGAAAAAGCTCCTCGTTTTTGTACTAGAAAGTTCCCAAGCCCCCAGTGTTGCCAGAGTAGAAGCAAATATGATTCCCTAGGCAGGCAGGGTCCGAGACCAGAACTCTATGAGTGGACAGCAGAGTATGTCTTTATTACTATTTTTTAAAAGATCTAAACTTACAAGAGTTTTCTAAGCTCTGAGGGATGGAGGGACAGCACACAGCACTCCTCACCTCTTCGAGCAGAGAGAAGTGGGAAGGAGCCACCTGCCAGCAGGACTCAAGCTGATGATAAGCAGGGTGAATGATGCTTCCTTTCCCGGTGGAAGAGGAATGGAAAATGTCACCCAGGAAACATCCTGGAGAAACCTGAGCCACCTGAGTTCAGCTCAGCCTGCTCAGGAACAGTTACTGGAAAGAGGAAGAGTATCTCAGACTAGACAGCAAGGAGGAGGCTTGGAGGTGGAGGGGGCAGATTTTATCCACGAGTTTATCAATATCTGATGGGAGAAAGTGAAGATCAGGGAGAAAGACCCTTCTCAGTGGCCCCCAGTGACCCTACAAGTGTGACAAGCACAACCTGAAATACAGGGAATCATATTTAAACCAAATAAAAAGAAGTTTCTTCGAGCAGAAAGTGGTCAGGATACTGGAACAGGTTGCCCAGGCAGATTTCAGAATCTCCACCTTTGGAAATACTTAAAACTCAACAGGACACAGCCTGAACAACCTTCTGTAGGTAGCCCTGCCCTGATCATTTCAAGATGGCCCTTCTAATCCCAATGATTCCTGTGATTCAGTGGTCTCAAGATAGAAAAAGTATAAAATAAAACAGAAATCCCAGGAGTGTGGAGCTTTTCTGAGGAAAAGCCCAACTTCTTCCTGGTGAATCATGTATTACAAAATAATGCCTCGAGCTCTCAGGAAGGAGACACCCAAAAACCTCTTTGCACTGTGCCAGTTTCAGCTCCTTTGCAGTTGCTACAGCTCTTGGACAGACTGAAATGACAGGAAGCCAGAAAAATGTCAGCATATTTGGAACACTATTCACTTGTAAATTCCATGGATTTTGACAGCATGGAAGTGTAAATATCCTCTGATTCAGCCTCTTAATTTTGTTTGAAATAGCAGTGTGTTGTAATTTATTGGGGATAGCAAAAGACCAGGAAAAGACAGATAAAGCCATCCCATACCAGAGAATCCCTTTACTTGTTACTCTCTACCATTTGCAAAGTACACCGTTTAAAGCTTGTTGCTGCAATCCAGCTTTATGAAGAACTGGCAGCTAAAGCTGACCTAAAAAAAGAAAAAAATAAAAATCATCATCCCTTTCTCTCAGCCTTCAAGGAAATCCCTCATATGCTCCAAAGCATCTGGCATCACAGACCTTGGAAGAGACAGGGAAAACTGGCAGAACGAATGGATTCACCATTCCCTCCACAGCTGCTGTAGCACTGAGTTAATATTGACCATATTCTCCCACCATGCACTGCATCTCCCATTTTCAGCCTAAATGTAAATAAATTGAGGGAACATTCAAGTATTAGAGCTGACACAACAGAGAACCTAAGCAGACTCTATTTAAAGGGTAAAAAGGGAGCTATTCAATGCCATTATTAGTTTTGTATAGGAAGGATTCAGTGGCACATGCAGGAATGTAACTCTTGATATAAAAAGAGGTTTTCTGGACTATCAAGTTATTAATAAGTACTTTGCATGAAAGAGCATTAGAAAAGAACATCCAGTCTTCCAATTACACAGATCCATTTTATCAGGACAGTCAAAAATGGCATATGCAAAGGCCCATAAAAACATCAAGCCCGCAGTTCCCAAAGTCCTGGAGTTAAGGAGAGAGTTAAAAATGGTGTCGCAAGTATTGGGGCTGTACATTAAAGCACAGGTAGAGTATTGGAACAGGCAGGGTAGTGAGCAGCTAAACTGATGGAGGGGAGTAAAGAACACCAACCAGAAATGCACTTTAGAGTCAAGTCAAACCCTTCTTCATTGAAAACATAGTGCCAAAATGTAAAAAACGAACAAACAAACACAAACAAAAAAACCCCACAAAAATCCTACTGGAAGAAGATAGGGGCAACTTGTGGGAAATGGAAAACATTCTTCTAGAAGGTGGTTAAGAAGGATGAGTGGGAAAAAGACCCAGAATGGGATTTAAGAAAAGAGATGTATAAGGAGCACAGGTTGTTCTTCCTTAAGCCACCGTCACCCCCCAAATCAAAATTGAATGAATTCTTCCAGTTGTACACTAAAGCAAATTAAGCAAAACTACAGCTACTTCATTAATATCAGTTTGCTGCTCCAGCACAGATGAAAGAAGATGACAAACTGCCCTTTACAAAAGCTACAAATCCTGTAAGGTCGGTAGAACCTATTCTGCAGTACCCACAGTGCTCTCTCACACAAAGCCATCATCTTCAACCCCAAAAAGACCTGGTATGAAATATTACTATTCAATAAACAAAAATCATTATTTGGTCCCTTAAGTAGGCCCTGAAGTAGATGGCTGTGGGGAAAATTTATCAGGCATTTTTCTCCAAATGGAATGTATGCTCCAGTACCCTAGGAGCTCTACAGTACATGAAATTTTAACGGAATTGTTAATGTCTTTCTAGGTTTTATAATACCACAAAGAGATACTCATCATGTGCTTTTACCACAGCAGATAAATGCTAATGCCTCTAGTACACAACACTTTCACAGTGGTTTGAATACGAGTCATCTTCCACTCTCTTGGTGAGCAAATTAATGGGATCAATAAATTTTTCAGCATCTCCAGATAAGACTCTTTACCTTCACAAACCTAATCAGTAAATTCATGATGTACAGAAGGGACCACAAACAATTTGTTATGTGGATTCCCTGAAAGGTTGGTCTGCTCTGAGAAACAGAAAATGTCAAAGGCCTGGGAGTTTTCAGATGTGAACCCACGCCCTGCTATGGGAAAGGTTTGTGGAAGATCCTAAAGGTCAGATGTGAGGGTCTCCCTTATCAACAAGGTCATATGTTAAGTTAAACTGAAACCCAGAGGAGTGTACTCCCTGGAACCACAGCACTCTGATTACAGTAAATGTATTTTTAAAGGGCAAGAAGTTTTAAAAGTGATGCTTAAAAGCGTATTTACCAGAATAAAGAAATATGTACATTAAAGAAGCTGTTCTCAGGTAATTTCCATAAGTATTTCCAGTGGCATAAAAGGTAAAGCTACTTCCAAATTAAAAAAAAAAAATCTATTTGTAGCATTTCATCTTTGGTTCCCTCTGATTGGAAACAATAATGATTTCAGGAGAGATTGAAAAAAAACCCCAACAAAACAAACAGCTTTTCTGCATATTTTAAACTGGTAAACTTTGTATTTACTTTTGTTACAGTCAGAAAATTTTGCTAATTTCATCTTGTGACATTTTGCTTTGGTGAAAAGAAATGATTCAGAGCCTTGTTATCTTTTAGGAGAGATACATGAGAAAAAGGCCATTATCTCTCTTTACAAGGGGGACATGCAGGCACTAAAATACATCCTTGCCTTTGAGCTAAACAAACCTTGAGCAGACAGACACGGGCTTCGAGTAGCTTGAGAACAGAAGAGGAAATTCCACCAGAATTACTTCAGCCCTGTCAGGTTTTTGGTTTTGTTTTCATTTCAGGAGGAGGTTTTGAGCATGCACAACCTCCCTTCAACCTCCTCCTACCTGGGTTATCTGACAAGTCCGAGCTGCTTTATCTGCAGGGCAGCTCAGTGCCCTGCTTCCCATCCCTCCTGGCAGCTGTGGCAGGCTCCGATGCTCCTCCTGGAAGCACAGAGTGTCCAGGGAGGGCCTTCCCTTGGGATAAGGGGATGCACTTCCAGCAGCTGCGGCTGCTCCCCTCTGCACAGCACCCCCGAGCACTGCTGGAAATGCAGCTTGAGCTGAGTTGGGGCCAGCTGTGATCTCGTGGTGGTTTGGGGCTCCTGGCAGGGCTGGTGAGGCCACGGGATGTGTGGGAAGGAATCCCCCACTGGCCAGGACCACTCCAGCTGCAGTTTGCTCCGGGGCTGGGCATCACCTTCCTGCCAGGTGGATCCACCCTGTCCTGATGCATTTGAGGAGAGCTGAGCTGATTCACAGTGCTCCTCTCAAGTCCAGCACCACTGAGCACATTAAAACACGCAAAGCCCCCAACTGTCATTGGAATATTGATCCCATTCTCCCACATTCAGGGACACTGGTAAAATTTCAGGGGGCAGAAAGCAAAGCACTTCCTTGGGACACACCACCATGGAGCAGCTCCTGGGCAGGCTGAAGGGCTTTGTTTTGACTCCTCCTGAAGCTACACCCTTCCAAGAGACTCCAAGAAGTTCAGGTAGGAGAGAAACTCAAGGGAATGGAGTGGTGGCTATCTGGATTCCACGCTGGTGCAGAGAGCTCCTCGCTCCCTGTGCACAGACAAAGGAATGAAGGACACTCTCCTGCTTTTTGTGATGTTATCACACTGCTAAATATAACAAAAGCAATACCTTCCTTTTGAAAAAAGGCAAGGTTAGACAAATGGTCAGGGAAATAAGCTCATATTCTCCCTAGGGCCAGGTTTCAGCATTATTATGCAAATAGAAATTGTCTTGTGCTGTGGATTCACCTGAGGGAATCAGCCCCAGAATCTGAAAACCAAAGGATTTCTCAAGGTGAGCACAAGCTGCAAGTTCTGGCCTAAGGTTTGGTGCAGTTTTGGAGGTCAGACTGTGCTTCTCCAACTCCAGCCAAGACCCTCGCAGGGATTCTATGGTTCATTTCTTAAAAAAATCCCACAGTTTTCCATGGAACTAGACACTTTCACCAGTAACTCACAAAAAACCACTTTTGCCTTGCAAGAAACATATCAACAGAAGAGAACTTCCTGATTTATTTTGTAAATGTCGTGTTTTAACAAACATGGAAGCCAGATACTGGGAATTGATGATTTCTCTCTTAATGAATGTTGAGCCATATATAGGGCAGTGTTATGAGGCTCCCATCATAACAAAAGGCCCCTTTTATTAATGGCTACTTTATCATTTAAAACATGCACGTTGTTACTTAAAATGGCAAATTGCTTTGCACTGTCCTTGAAGTGCATTGCATAAATATTGTATTCAAGCCTTAGCTTACACTTCATAAATAATTTATTTTTAAAATACCCTTCCATGAGACCACCAGCTGGCAAGATGCTCAATTTTCTGGTAAAAACATGTATTTATTGCAAGTCTTATTTTAACTTGTTGAAGATTTGCTAAAAGCCACATGTGACAGATGTTCTAAGAACTGTATTTAACCCAAAACCTCAGGAAGCTGAAAGCCTCATTCTCCTGGTAGGTTTTGTACCTCTGCATAAGCAGTTTCCTTTGCAGGGGAAAAGCTGAAATCTATTCAAGGAAGCTTTCAAGTACTATTTTTTGATAACCCAGCAATGATTGATAGCAGATTATGTGACGATCAGAAAAGTTTATCGATTTTATTGCATTTCTTTTCACTACAATCCTTCCTCCACCATTTCCACTTCATGTTGCTCATTTAAACTGCTGTACAAACTTGTTCAAAGTGCTCGACATTAAAAAAAAAAATCAAAGGAAATTTCAGATAATTAACTTTGATGAATGAGCATATTTTAATTCATGTCTGGTAATATTCTTGTTAATGACATGTCTGCTTAGGACATCCATTAAAAGTCCATTAACTTAACAGGGAAAGTCTAATAAAGTTATCCTGGAAATTTTCTGGTATATTAACGTTATGGACTTTTAATGAATATCTGCTGTAGGAACTGCTATTAGCAAGGCTACTATTCTAATTAAACTTGGGCTCTGAGAGTGAAAAAAAAAGTACAAAGATAACAACAAGCAGAAGTAGCACCTTTTTTGAAAATGACTATAAGAGATATGGTTATAGGTCACAAATCATGGTATCTGTAACAGCTATAAATTACTATATTGTCGTTTTTTTTGCAGCCTGCCATCCAATATACCCACATCGAGTGTGTCCTTCATGTCATCAGTTGCTGGGCTCCTCTTCTATTGTTAAGACTGAGCAGTACAGAAAGGCCTTCCAGGCCTTTCTGAAAGGCAGGAGATAAAAAATTTAAACACAGTTTCTCACAACAATGCAAAGTAAAAAATGCACTTAGGAAGTCTGTTCCCTGTGGGCATCTCAGCAACCCATTTGAAGCTGCTGAGATGCACAATAATACAGCAAAATATCTTTTTATATGTATATATCTTTTATTCATAGAATCAGAGAATGGGTTGGTTTGGGAGGGACCTTAAAGCTCATCGCATTCCAACCGCTTGCCATAGGCAGGGACACCTTCCACTAGACCAGGTTGCTCAAAGTCCCATCTCTTGCTACGTATTTATATGTTTTATACATATATATATATATATATGTATGTATGTATGTATGTGTCTTTATTAATATGAATATCTGTGTATATTAAAATCCAACCCTGATATACCTATTTTTTCATACTTATCCTTCACCAGATCTTCCAAACCAATCATTTTCCAGAAACTGTCATCCCAACCTCTGTCCGACATATATGTCCACTTGCATACTACAGTACACAGAGACCTAGAAAAGAGACAACACAGGCACAGAGTCAGGCAAATGAGCACTTTTGGGTTTCAGCTTGTCACTAGAAACAAGTTCCTGCAAAAGGATCTCTTCTTCACTGGTCAAAAACTCCAGCAGAATGCTCACATTAAAAAAAAGAATAAAAATGGTTACTGTTTGGAGCGCACATCTTGAGGACCTTAAAAGGACCTTGTGTTTAAGATTCTTCTCTGCTGAAACAACTCCTGGTCTGGCCACTTCACTGCATAAATCAGTCAAATAACAGGCTGTGCATGTGCCTGGGGGAGGGCAGGGCAGGAACACAACAGCTCGGGAGCAGGCAGCTCCGAGTGCTGCTCTTGCAGGCTCAGTGGCTGCTTTGCACACAGCTTGTCCCCAGGAAAACTGCATGTTACTTCTCTTACAACTGAGACACAATTGGGATGGTAAAATTTGAACATGTATCTTCAAAGCAAACTCAGGTTTACTGAAGGATTGGACTTTTTCTTGCAGTTTTGCATAAGTAAAAACCAAATAAAACTTTTCTCTTCAAAATTATTTTTTGGAGTGGAAGGAAACCTTCCCTTTCATCTGGATGATGGGGTCAGATGCACAAGTCTCATTCCTGAGAAGCTGATGTTAAACTCTGCTGTGCCAGGACAGCACCACGGGGCACAGGCAGGAGCAGAATATACACAGAGGACAAGCACACTCCCAGGAAACTCTGTCCTACAGAATGGTTTTTATCCTTTCCTGACCTTATTCCTCCCCAAAGTATGAACAATATTCCTGATGATTTAGTATTACGTTGTCTGTTATCTGTCTGAACACTAAGAATCATCTAAGAAGATCACTATTAAACTGTGCTTGAAAAGTCAGTCAACTAAAAGGTATTAAAAATGCTAAATACCACTGAAAACTGCAGCTCTGTGTAGTCCTGGGAACATCACAGTTCCAGCAAGTGCAAGACAGCTCAGATGCATCTCAGGGAAACACATCATCATAACTGTTCTCAAAGAGAAACCCTGCTCAGAGGTGGATTTTCTTTGATGTTTTACAAGGCAGCTTATTTGTGACTCATGTTTAGCCAAGGTGAGCTTACACAGACATATTCCCTTTATTGGGATGGTAAAATTTGAACATGTATCTTCAAAGCAAACTCAGGTTTACTGAAGGATTGGACTTTTTCTTGCAGTTTTGCATAAGTAAAAACCAAATAAAACTTTTCTCTTCAAAATTATTTTCTGGAGTAAAAGGAAATCTTCCCTTTCATCCAAGAAAACTACCCAGGGACTGAAATATGAATCACAGAATGGGTTTGGCTGGAAGGGACCTTAAAGCTCATCTTATTCCAGCCCCCTGCCATGGGCAGGGACACCTTCCACTAGCCCAGGTTGCTCCAAGCCCCGTCCAACCTGGCCTTGAGCAGAACAAGAGAAGCTATCTTTATTTCCTATCTGCAAATCAAAGTTAGAGCTTACAGCCACTGATACTGCAGACAGAGAAAAGCCAAATGAGAACAGGAAGAGCCTTTCCATACAGCTGGGACTTGGATTCCATGTTTTCGGGGGGTTACTACAAGAAGCAACATCCTCTTCTGTGACACTGAGCAGAAGATGGGATGGTTACGGGGACTCTTAAACTCCCACTTTCTCATCTGGGACAGAAATGTGTATTTTAAATGCTTTACGGTTCTTTCCATCCTGTTCTACAGGAATAACCATGTTTTTACAACCAGAGGACAAGTGATAGTCATTCACATCCCACTAGTTGTAAAGGTGTGTTGGTTGCTCTTTGCTGCAAGAGAATAATTAATATTACATATTCTGGGGGGAAAAAAAGCATTAGTTAACTATTTATATCCCTAAAAATAAGTGCAGTCAATAGATGCAGAGATTATTTCAAGACTACTCTTAAAACACTTCTGACACCCCTACCCCCTTTTTTTTTCTTCTTAATAGTATAAGAATAGACCACACAATCACAACTCAGTGTCTGGTTTGAAAACAGAAAAAGCACATGACCTGTAACTACAGCAATGACAATGTTGATATAAGGAATTCCAATTTCCAAGGATTTAAAAGCCAGACACAGAAATCTAATTAGGACCTTTGACAAAAACTGGGTGAATAAATAAATTCTAGGCTGAAGAAAATACTGGGAAAAAATAAACATTTTCCCCAAATTGGTTCAAACCTCTCGTTAAAAGGAAAAATAAAGACAGGGTATTTGAAATAAAAAGCACTTCATCACTTTAGGAAAAATTTAGACATAAAGAGTGAAAAACAATGCATCAAGTTTTCCCAAATATGGGTATACCAAATCATAACAAATTATCATCAAAACGGAACATGTCTTTTTCTAATTAGATTGAAGCTCTGAACTAATACCACACCCTGAAAAAGGCTCCAAAGAACATGTTGGAAACAGGGGCCTGTTGTCCCACACAGCTCCCTCGGTGGAACACCACACCACACACACAGGCCCATGGATTCACTGGCGATGGCAGAGATCATCCCTTGCCAATCCACAGAATTCCAGCAGATCTGAGCTCTCTGGCAGGATATGGCTGCACTGAACACGTCCTGTAGATTTATAAATGCAAAGTGCACACAGAACAAGGATAAACAGAGGAATTTGGGTTGAATTTTTAACACCGTATGGAAAACAGAGGAAGACAACTCTTCCCAAATGAATTGACTACAGGTCTCTAAGTGGAAGGTTCTGGTATGAAAACCAGTCTCAGATCTGAGCTAAAACACTCACACATTATGTTGGCAGGTTTTTATTATCAAGGCCACAGCAAGAAACTCAAAATGCTTGTTTTAAACACAGTCTGAGCATTTAACACTTCTCTGGGATTCAATCTCTTTCTTCTACTCTTGCTGCCACTCCAAAATAGGTGTTTCATGAACAATACAGCTTCATACAAATCCCGAATATCAAAGTGTCACACTGCAGAGAGGCATTCTGCCTCTTAGACAGCAGTTCAAAGGAAAGGATTTCTTTGTGATGGCCATGATGGATTAACAGCACCACATGCTTCAAAAGCCCCTGGATGGGTTGAACTCAAACCCCTGCCCCTCACCTGATGAGGTGCTCAGTCTGTATGTCCTAGAGAGCTCTGTGAACATGCAGAGAGAACAGTTCCTTCATGGCTTGTCACTGCTGAAGCCCATGCTATGGATGTATATTATATATAGAGTATTTATTTGTATTTTTATATATATTAACTTTGTAGGAAATCACTCAGAAATTCTCCTCCAGAGAACCACCCCAAAAAGGGGATAGCACAACTCCTAACTTGGGACAACTTTATTCAGAAAGACACTATGGGAAAGAACCACCTGAGGAACCAAATCAGCACACCTGCAAAGAAAGCCTCAACTATGAGAAAATTTTATAGTTCACAGAATTCCTAAGTTTGATGAGATGAAGGGCAGACATTAAACAAAAACAGTACAGATATCTGCCGGGGTATATTCCATTTCTCCTATTTGGCAGCGTTGCCTCAATTATTTGGTCATAAACACCAGATCTGTGCTGGCTGAAGCTGGATGAAGCAGATGGGTTGGAGCAAATGCTCCTCTGACTTTACTCCCAGGATCAGCTGGGTTCAAAGGTGCAGAGAAGAGGCAGTCCCAGAGGGAACCGTCCTCTCCCGACTGCCTAATCCAACATAGGATTTGAGCAGCCATACACGGAACCCCTCAGTAGCACGAGCCAGATGTAGCCAGTCTGAAATACCGTGAGCTTGGATACTCTTTTCCTCAAGCATATTCCCAGCACAATGAAATGAAAGATTTCCTTTCTCTGTTCAGAACAAAAAGTTTTGCTTGGAATATTCCTACTGAAAAAAAAACCCCAACCGTCGTGCATGGAAAATTTTTATTTTATTTAAACCAGATTTTCAACAGGAAAATGATTATGTTTAGAGTTTCCTACAAGTTTCTTGCTGAGGAACGACTGGATGTGCTGAAGTCCTGCGTGACCAGAATCTCAGCAGTCTTAAAAACACAGAGAGGTTGTGAACGCACACTTGTAATTCCCAAAATGCTGTCTGGAAGCAACTAACCTGTGAAAGGATCCAGGGCAACTGGACTTGTGATCACTCAGGTGATCAAAATTTGTTTCTGTGTGGCTCTTCCCACATTATCTGCCCATTCTGAGTGCTTTCTCTCACTCTGTTGTACTTCTTTGAGAGAAGGAAATCAGATACGTTCACTGAAAATGGGGATTACTGCATGCTCTAAGTTATCAGCATAAAAATGTATCTAATAGATAAAAGTCTCATAAAACTACTCAGTAGTTACCAGAGCTTCACACTTTGGTCCATTCTTTTTTGACACATCTCTCAGACTCCAGAAGGGATAAAGCCAGCATGGACATGATTCCCAAATCTGCAGAGATCCTGCCCTGCCTGGGACAACATCTGCTACGAAAATAATCCTTGGGGCTACTCCATAACTGCAGTAGTCATGTGGACGTCATCCCTGTTTTGAGTATAGGTTGATAGGCAAGTCTTACCAACTAAAAGTTACTGAAAGAAACAGTTTTTTTCCTGCAAAGTGACCCTATAAGCCATTTCTGCATGACTTTCCATTCCAGAGGGCTGGTACAAGATTAGTTAGCCTGGAAAATGAGTCAGTCACCAGCTTGAAAGGCAGAGAACCCCTGGCTGGGGCATCCTGAGGTGAATGGCAGCTTTGTTCTCAATTCCAAAGCAAAAGGATCTGCTCCATTCATCCCAACTGCTCAGAAATGAACCTAAACTCATGAACTTAATTAATTTTGTAGGCATCATTAACAGTAGAGCAGTTCAATCACTGGATCACTGAACTAAAGCCAGCTGCACCTGCTGAGGGTGGTGGCAAAGCAAAATCCTACAGAAGCAAGGATAGGGTACAGTTGGATCCCAAAAGGAATAGCGTGCAGTGGGATAAAGTAACTCTCTGTGGTCTGTTGGGCAGATTTATTTAAAGCTACAAAGAATCAAAAGCTAAGAAAGCTTTATGACGTTGTGAACGCAAGAAGGAGACCTGAAACAATGGAGTGCGACTCTCACAACATCAAATGACTTTTTCTTTTGTTCTACAAAGTTTAAATTTAAAACAGATTTTGAATTCAAACTGCAAACCAGGGCATAGATTCTGCTCAAACGAACGTCTCCACACATTGACATCTGGGCCAGGCTGCCAATGTCCTCCCAAATTATGCACCCCACAGTCTCAAGGCTTTTCACAAAAGCAAGGAATTTACAGCTCTAACACAGTCACAGATCTGACTGTGGTTTGTGCAAAAATGTTCCAGGCAAAAAAATTGAATACCCAGCACACATATTCCCAGCATCCAAGAACAGAACTGGGCACTGGCACTGCAAGAGCCTAAAACACAGTGGAAGTTATCACAGAGCAATAGGAAACCTGTAATTACTCTCTGTTATGGTAATGCCATATCCATTAATCCATAGCCTTTGAAACAGAACCAGACTGTTGGATCCACGTCCACCACTGGCATTTAGGAAAACTGTCTCTGCCTGCTTGGTGTATTTGGCTGCTTGGAGGAAATAGGGAAAATTTGTCCTAAGGGAATAGATCTCAAGGAAGAGGAGAAGAAAAGCGGCATCTGATCATTGAGTCTTGAATTGTATGGAGTGTCCCAGATGCTGCCCCTGTTGGGCATTTGCTAAAAGGAATCAGGGAGGGGGCTGAGCTCAGGGTGATGGAGAGGAGCTGCCCCTGCTGCCCCTCAGCCCATCTCTGGGGCAGGTGGGCTGCAAAGCTCAGGGTGAGAGAGTCTGGGTGTGCCCTGCACTCCCCTCCTTTCAGCTCTTCAACACCTCTTTGATTGTTGGTACACACAGCAAAACCTGTCAGAGGCTGCTCCAGCCACCCAGCCATGCAAACCCCAAGTTCCTAACACTCACAACACATTACTTTTTATGATTATTGCCTTTGACCCAAAGCCTATGAAGTTCCTGCCTGCCCAAACCCATTGTCTTAGCAAGCCGTGCAATTTGACTCTTGACTGAAAAGGGTTTTCTTCTTCCAACAAAACATTAAACAGGCCAAACAAAGAAGACAGGTGGGGAAGCCTGTTTGGGACAAGCAGCAGACACATCCCCAGTTGTACTCCCGGCCTCGACTTTCAGTCTTGGCATGTCTGAGGATTTAAGCCTATTCAATAAAGGTAGCAAGGAAATTCCTGTAATCAGCGTTAGCAATTCTACCAGCTTCAGTCTTCCTACGCTCTGGATAACACTTCTATTTATCATAAATAATTAAAAGTAGTCTAGTTGCCATTTAGATTTTTTGAAGGAAGTTAAATACCACAGCAAAAGCAAGGCTTTCTCCCTGCTTTGAAATCTTCACTAAAGCTTCAGAGAAAAAATATTAATACAAATAAGAATGATCCAATATAATGATGAAAGGCCAATATTTGTTCACACTATGGCTAGCAGCAATTTTGTCATATTTCATAAGTGAAATAGGATTAAACTCCAGATCTCAAACCTTAAAAGTTAATGTCCCAAAAATTACTTGGATGTTTTCTTTTCCTCACCATGAGGAAAACTGAGTGTCAGAAAATAGCTCTTCAGTTTCCAACAAAAAGGATTTAGCAGAAAAGATTCCTCTTTCCAGTAAGTGTGCAAGTTTGGTAGAAGACACCAATCCACGAAGCCACCAACCAAAAAGATGGTGAACAGCTCAGGACCTACAAGCTGCATACTTGAAGGTAATGCAGATACTGCATGTGGCTATGTAATACCTTTCCAAACCCTTACAAGACTTTTGGGTTATTTGTTGCTGTAATAAAATTATGTCGAAGTACTACATATGGTGTGAAGATTTCACAGCTTTTCCTTCAAAGCTGTGGTTAAAACACTGGTTTCATGATATATTATTCCCTCCACTTTTCCCTTAACACTGCTGACTCAGGGAACTCACAGGGTCCTACCAGACTCTTTCCCAACCAAAGAAAGAGTCTTTTTTTTGGGGTTCAAAATCTGCAAACTTGTATTCAGCAGCTCTGTTGGCCTCACATCTGGCAAGTCAGAATTCTCATTGGGCGGGTGGCACAGCTTTTATTTAAAAATATAAACCGGGTCTCCCTTTCCCTGCCATAAATCTCGCTGCCAAAGCAGAGCTCATGAAAGAGCAACGCTCTCTTGTAGGTGAGAGAGAGGCCCTTAGGGAATGGCAGCTACATCAGAGCCCCTGGGGGACTGGGGTCCATCAGCACTCACCAACAGGCGTAGACATTACACCAGGACTGCCACACTCCTCCAGACAGGGCTTTTAGGTCTTTTGTTGGGATACAGGGGGCAGGAGTCGTGATTCTCCAGAGCTCACACCACCCTGTGGGCATGTGGAAGTCACTCAGCCCTCAGCAACAAGCACCGAGCAGGAAACAAAGTCTTTCAATCAGCAAATCAAAAAGTTAAAACTATTTCTGTAAAGGGGAAAAAAGTATTAATTAACTCAAACCTTGCTCTAATATTTGGTGTTCATGCTGTAACACTTAAATGTTTCTGGCTGGCTTTTTAAACCACAGGATTTTCTAAGCAAGTCTGTTGCTTACTTAAAGGGACAGATTTTATTGTATGAAAAATACAATTCACATTTGCAATTTTCTACACCCACATCTATAATTAATCTCCTCTGAATGCAGCCACTCCCTGACGAGATTCCATGTTATATTTAAACTCTGGGTGCCACTTTGAAAGGAAAAAGAGAAGAACAATAGGATCATTTTCAAAGCCGACATAGCAGCACAAGGTTTCAAAGCAATGAAGTGTTTTAAACTCTGGCATCAACCTTCTGACCACCCAACCAGAGCGAAGACTGACCTCCAGTTACCACCACAATAAGCACAGACATCTCCTGAGAAATGCAGAGTGTAGATGTTTCCTTGTGTTCCAAGGGAGGTATGAGACTGATGTTATATTACACAGATAAATCTTGAATTTACTGAGAGGTTGCTGGGAAAGCCCCTTCTGTGACACTCACACTCTAAGGATTAATCCACTTAAAGAAAATTCTGTGTTGGATGAGGTACCTTAAAATTTAAAATTTGCACATCTTGTTAGAGATGTGGAAATGTGCATTTGATACATAAGTACTGTAAAGAAACTGGCTATTTTTTATTTTTTTCATAAAACACACACACGTGTTTGTAATGTGCACACATGGAGATATTTACTTTGGATTGGGAGAATGTGCCTGTTTGTGTTTGCTGTGATCTATTTAAACCTGTCCTTTAAAAATACAAATAAATGCATCAAACACTGTAAATGTCAAAGAAGTCATCCAACACAAGGTGAATCACACTGACCACAATGAGACGATGTTTCTTCTACGATCTGTAACTGAGTCCAATTCTTTTTAGAAGTGTGTTTCTCTTTAGAAACATGCTATCAAAACATGGGAAGACTTAAGAGTCTTGAATTCAGTTTTCCTAGAAGTTATGTCACCAAACCTGTAGGGAATCTCGCATCCAAAGTCCAGTTTATCAAATCAGATTAATCCCTTGGGTGCATCTAATAATTGCAGTGGATGCACTTAGCTAAACACATTGAGTTGGATCAGAAAGCACGAAGTAAGACCATTCTATCCACCCACATACGCCTCACCATGTCATGAGGCAAGGGCAAGCCAACAGTCAGCAGATTGCTGAGTTTTTTATTGATTTCATTCTGTATTATGTTACAGACACCCAACCAAGATTCAAGCCCATTGTCTTCGGCATTGTTGGAGAACTCATAATGAGACACAGTCCTAGACAAAAAAATGTATTGTCTAGACAGATCAGACATAGCATATGGGGCTGGAAATCTTAGTCCATTCCCTCAAAAAATGGCAAACAGAGGCAAAGAAAATTGAGAAATTTGGCCAAGAGTCAAAGAATAAAGTTTATTCGGACCCCTGAACTGAATCCTGAACTCCAGAGGCTCAGTCTAGAGACTGAGACCCAGGCAGAAAGACACCATTCAGACACTGATGCTGAACATGTTAAAAAAAATCTATGGACAGCTGTAGTTCAAATCTTTAAATTTGAGAGAAACAAAAAAAGCATGCATATATATAAAACTGACTCACTGTTTTAAGTAACCACTGTTTTAAATTTTATAAGCTTAATAAGTGGAGGGGAGGTTATAAAGAAAGCATCATCTAAAAATGGCAAGGGAAACAAAAAGCAGAACTGGAAGTAGAGCCCACGTTTCCAGCCACTCAGTCCAGCAGCTTCGGGATATTCCTCCTGCCTTCCACAACATCAGTAACATTTCAGTTCAATTTAATCACAAAAATACATTCTTTCAAGCTCGGTATTTCAAGCAAACCACTCTGCAATAGGAAGTCAAATATTTATTTCAATTAAGAGCTTGTATTTAAAAAACACGTTTTCTCCTGTTACCTTCTGGCAGTCAAAAATATGACACAATTAAAACTGGAAGTATTGGTACACAGAGCCAGTGAACAGCTTCCTCTGGAAGTCTGAGCTTGGGCAAATTTACCACAGCTCAAGCCTTCACCAAACACTCGAGGAAGCTGCTGAAGAGATTAAGCAAAGGCTACAAGTCCCTGAGAAAAAGGAAGTTGGGTCTCAGCTCCCTCCCCACCGTGCGGCTTTGGACGGAGTGAGATTATTCCTGTCAGCAACATCGGCTTCTCCCAGTACAAGAACAGCAGCACACCCACATGTCCATCACCCCGCACATCTGGCAGCACCAGGCACTGCCCCGGCCACGCACACGCGGCCCCTGCATCATTCCAGACATCCTCATCCCGCAGGGAAGATCATGGGCAGCCTACAGGAAGACCACAGTTACTGCTCCATGACCCTGTGTCGTTCCTCCGGGCGAAAAGCAGACACAGGGCATGCACACCCACCACCCATGTTCAGGGAGCAGAAGGGTTTAGGGAGTCCTTGACTCTTCCAGAAGTTTGGGAAGTGTGGCAGACGCTGAGGGCGCTGCCTGGCCAGCACCATGTGCACCCTGACACTCCAGATACCGGCCAGGAACACAAATCTCCACAGCATCAGGGCTACATTTCATTATGTGGTTTCTGCTGTCTTCATACAATTGAGCAGAATTAGAGTGCTGTGAAAAAAACCCACCCTTGCAGCCCTACCAGTGGTGTTACCCTGGAAATATCTTCACACGTTCACTGCAAAGACACGTTTTACTAATTCATGAGTAAATAATGTATATATTCCTAACACCAAACTGTTGATAGTCTAATTTAGCACAGTACTTGAACACATGTGTGAGTAGAAAGTCCTGAAGAGCTGTCAGTGGGGTTAATGGGAGTTTTTACCAGCTTAGTCAGACTGTGCTGAACTGGAGCCTCGGCTGTCATGCACTTGTGGCCAGACAAAGCCTAAGTGAAACCAGAACAGAAGCAGGGAAATTGCCAAGAGTACTGCAATAAAAGAAAGTCTTAATAACTGCATTCTGATGGAGGCTGATCCCATTTCACATGCTAAACTCGAATATTGAGCCCTCCTTTATTCAGGGAAACCACCTTCAAGTCTCACTCAAGTCTGGATGACAGATACAGCAGCCAGGGGCACCTGAATCAAAGATACACATTAGATATTCCTACTCAGGGAATGAGCTGGGTTGTTACCTCCCACCACAAAAATCAGTTCAGTCAGTGTAAACTCTTAAAATCATAAAGTCATTCTTAAATTCTAGATATATTCGGTCAAAATTTAGTCATTAGTATCAATTTTTGCCAAGAGGTTTTGTTAGATTTTAAGGTAAGTGATTTAAATCAAAGGAGAAGCAAGATGGCTCATTTTACATACATCATACATGTGCTGTATGCCAGTATTTTAAATGACAGCAGCAGTGCATCTATCTCTAGAGCATCTTTAATTAATAATAATGGCGTGCATTTACAGCCCTTTGTAATTATATTCATGTAAAAAAGAGGGCACATTTCTGAGCAAATCTCAAAAAGCTAAGACACCACCAATATAATTTGGACAGCTGTGGGATTTCATAAACCATACAAAGAAAACCTCACCAAGGAGCTCTGAAACAGGTAACAGAAGTGAGTAAAAGAAGACATACATTTCCATAAAGTAAGAGTGAGAAAACATTTCAGCTTATTTACATCAGCAGAGAGATGAATGGAAATGAGTGCAGAAAATAAGGAAGGCTACAGAGCAGGTCACTCAGGTGTCATTATTCCTCAGAAGGCAGCAAAAAAGACATTCAAAGAAAACAAGCAATCATTCTGCAGTTGAAAGAGGGTATTGCTGGGACCAAGAGAAAAAAAAAGAAAAACAAAAAGGAGGCTGCATTACATGGTTACCTAAACTGCTTCCAGTCACAATCATAGAGAGAAATAACGCAAGGGAATATAACTGCTCATTAACTGAGCATGATTTCAAAGCACTGGCCCCGGTAGGATGCTCACATGTTGTCAGTTCTAGGATTCCTCTCTCCTTTCCTTTCCTCTGAAAGCATCTCTGCTGCCACTGCCAAGGAGAAGGGACAGCACTAATTAACACCACTCTGACTCCTTCTAACAACCAACTCATGGGCTCTTGGGACAGCGGCTAAAAGAGAGAAGCTGCTCCTCTAATTTCAGATGCTTTAGCCTGTTACACAAGGAAGGTGGACATGATTGGTTTGTACATTCATTTAAATCCTAAAAACAGCTTCACCTGGGAAGGCACATCCCCAGCTCCCTCAGAGCCAGAGCTCAGCCTCCCAGGTACTGCCTGAGCTTGTCTCACGCCCAGCACCGGGAAAGGTGAGGCTGAACCAGCAGGGTGGAGTTTACCACTGCTCTAAATGCTAATGAACCCTTTCATGCAGCCCTAACAACACTAAAATGTTTGTTTTTCCCTTTCTTGGAACTTGAATTACACTGCAATACTTGCAGAAAGTACCCTCACAAATGCTGCAGGCACAGAGAAGAACGGACTAGAAGTCAATTCAAAATCCCTGTGTTAGATGCCTAGAAAAAGGAACGTTTTATTCCCTCTTTAATATGTTTCTAATGTTTATATGATGTTTCTAATGAAAAAAAAACAAAAACGATTTCCACGTTTGTGTGTTTTACCAAATTAAATGACAGAATTAAAAAGATCACTGTTCATAGAGAGCCTGCACATTTTTGCTTGAGAGAAATTAAGAATGAAATTTCTAAAGGGAATTTTGTAAACTATTTATTCATGAGGTTGGTCCTAAAGAGACGTGGGTGTGAGTAACTTGACCTGAACAAAAAGTGTCTCTGACGTCAGTTTGGACATTTCTGTAAGTCATGTGTCCACAGAAGCAACTGGAGGATTGTGCTTTACTTATCCCATATGGATTTTCCTTGCTACCTCTACAGTTAGGTCAGCAATATCAGGCTGCACGTTCTGCCATTTTCATTGCTGCAAAGTGCTTTGCACCCTCACAAAAAAGCACAAAGAAAATCAACTCTCTGGTGTCCTCAATCGGCTCTAGAGGTGAAAGGCCAATTTCATTGCTGCAAGACCCAGAAAGAAATCCCAAGGTCTGAATTTAACTGATCCTCCTGCCCTGACTTGCCGTGGATGGTATGGGAATGATGAGGAGGGACAGCACAAGACTTGCTGGCCTGCAGGAATCAGAGATTGGCAACTCTGGACTGCAGCAGTGAAAACCAGAAATAAATAGATCAGCAAATCTGCATACAGATCAAAAAATAACAAGTGCCTAAAAGACAGCAGTTACTTAAGGAGAATTTTCTGGATAATAAATCCATAGTACTTGAACAGTCTGAAGATGTGACAAATGCTGCCAGCAAGACATCAGATGAAAACTCCTCTGGCTTGACTGACCTTGATTTTTCCAAATACACAGTTTCTTCACAATCAGTGACCATTAATCAATAACCTGCTACAGGTTTTCAAATACCATTTTCAAATTGTTCTCTGTGTCATACTGAAAGGACAAATTAATCTTCTGGGCCATAGGTGGCCAAAAGGTTCAGAGAAGGAAAATGAGCGGTGTAAGAAGAACAGTTCCCCCAACATTCCTAGAGCCAACAGCCTGTTCATACCAACATGCTTGGACAGCAAATAAAGGACCCAGACCAGCAGAGCACTTAAGCACAGGCTTTAACTTTAAGCACGTGCCTAAGTGCTTTGCTGGAAAAGGGCCCAAAGAAAAGAATGAGCACAGTTAACTGAAAAGCCCTTCAGAACTGGCCTGACTGCTTTGTTTGTCCATTCCAGTTGCTAGTAAACACACATTTGGAGTTAACCCATCCCACAAGAATAGTGACCTGGTACAACCAATCTCTGCACCCAGGGAAGTTCCAGGAACTGGAAAGGCACTGCAAGACACACTTGGGATTTAGGCTACTTAAAAGGCACAAGCAGAAGTAGCATCTCCACATCTCCCTTGCAGGAAAATCCACATGAGGGCCCAAACCATTAAATATGCTTTTACCACACAGGCCTGCCTTGCTCTGCCTCTTCCACCAGCTCCACACGATGTATTTTGGAGCCCTCATAAGGAGGGCACAAAATGCTGCCACAGGATCAGTGGCTCTTCTTCCTGTTTCCAACTTGGGAAGGAAACCCAAACTTGAGCAGATAATTTCTGACTCTGGGCCTTGGGAATGTGGCATTCTTTTTTTCTATCTCCACCTTAATCCATTCATAACATTTTTATATGTATCAAATTTACCCCCAAAACCAAAATCAAAACAAAGTTCCCTAGAATATCTTAAGCAACGTGCTTAAGTTAAAAAAAAAAGACCTGGAGTCCAAAAATGGAAAGATGATTAGGGAGGTAGGTGAAGTTTGAATGAAAGAATAATAAAAAGCCCTAAGAACACATCATATATTCATAGTTCTTGAATCATTAAGGCTCTGCATGACAGCTCTCACAAGCACCAGTATGGCAAATTCACTGACTTTTAAGCAGGAGTGAAAGTGGTTAAGCCCTAGGACAAATAATTTGAAAATCTCAGCACAAGTCTGATCTCAGAGAGTTTAAAGGAATGCAGACTGCCCAAAAACACAGCAGCTGTTTGTTTTTTCTGCCACCTTTCCAAGGTTCATGTCTGGAGTGAGGATAAACAGTTCTGAAAAAAAGTTATGTGGAGTTCAGACTTAAAGAAAATAAAACATCAGACTAGTATTTCTAGCAGAAAGAATTAAAAAAAAAAACCCCAAACCTTAAATTATTCAGCCTTGAAAGTTTTCAGGTAGAGCTCTCAGGAGGAGAGGTAGATGGCTTGAGGCTTCAATAAATTAAAATGCATTCTCTAAACAAGTCTGCATTTTCAAAACCTTGGCCTGATGTGGTTTTCTTGAGCAATATTCCTCCAAGCAGAGTTTCACATTTAATGAGGTAAAACTGTAGTCCCTACTTTATGCACATACACACGAATAGAGGCCCTTTCAGATAAACCAACAAGCAAACAAGATAGTGGACGAAGCCTTAATCAGCCTGAAGTGATTTCCATCAGCACAGCAGGTGTCACAGTCACAAGGTTAATTTGTGCTAGTTTGGACATCATTCTTTCTATTCTACCACCTCCTTCCTCTGTTTGTGCCAAAGCAAATGAGCACCTACTTCAATCAATTAATACATCTCTTGATAGGCTGGGCAATCCGAAAGCTCTTCACATTTTAGTAGGTATGAGGCTTCCTTTGATCTACATGTAAAGAGGCAGCCTGCAAAAGAAAGAGGTATCAGGAAATGTTCTTGGGTAGATTACCAGTGGAGCTAACTGGTGTGAATAAGGATTGTCTGTGTTCCAGGCAGGTCAGAAATAGCAGGAAATAGCAGGCACCACGTCGAGATTCAACGTGTGTTTATGAACTGTCCTTATACACAAAATGAAGAGCTGCTACACGACAAAATATACAAACCCAGAAAGTCTTAAACAAAGTGGAGCCCCTCTGGAGAGCCCCCCTGTTAGATTTACACCTGGTGCTACTGGGGCAACAGCATGAGGAATGGTCAGCACTGAAGAACTTTACCTTGTCTTTGTGATACACATTCAAATTTTATATTTATATTTATATTTATATCTATCTCATGGGCAGCACGGCCCAAGATGGAACATGAAAGATGCCATCTGTAAAGGAGACTAAATCCAGACTGCACATGTGCCCACAGAGCTTTGGAGTGGAACTGAGGGCAAGAATGGCACGGGATGGGATGGATATGAAGAACAGGTGCCAGCAGTGTATCATGCTCCTACACACTCCCTGTTTTCCCTTCTTTGTAGGGAGATGAAAGCACTCTGGGGCTTACCCTCCTGTACAGATGCTGTGCACAAGGAATTATGGACAGCACCACACCTAGTTTTTCCATGAAGACAGGAAGAACACTCAATTTCTTCCCTGAAAGTAAAGTTACATCATGGCATTTCTTTTTCTCCAAGGAGTCTGTTTGAGGTATTTTATATACAAAGACAAACCAGCATCAGAAACTCCCAAACAGTTTCATGGAGGGAAGCTCAGAAGATGGAAACCACAGGGAAATAGTTTTCTTTGTATTTTGTGGTGTGTTCTCCCCCTCTTATCAGTTTTAATTAAATATGAAAACACCTGATTGTGCAGATCCAGCTTCATTCCTCAGAAGAATGCACTCACCTTGGAAAATGAGATTGGAAGGAGAGGAGGGTATCCAAATAGTTTCAAAACTGTTTCAAAGTACAGTGAGTGAAAGTTGAAGTTATTTCCATCATCCTAGCTCCACGTACTATGTATGGATAAATGCAAGTGGGCTTTGGGGGTGATGAGAGTTTTGGATATAACAGGCATATCTCTCTGCACATCCTCATATTTTTCCCAATCACCTACAGCATGAAGGGCTTTCCCAGTTTCTTTCTCATTTTGACAAAAAATCCTTGTGCGTGGGCATAGCTGGGTCACCTTCCATAAATTCTCTTCAACACTGGCACGTGGATCCTGGGAGTGACTCCAGGACAGCCCCAGCCTGCCAGGGAACACAGGGACAGCTCTCTGAGGAACGGCTGTTCTCTCCAATCCCCTCTCCGGAGAGTGCCAGGATACATCCACACTGCAGAACAGCAGCAAGCTCAGAACTCAGGCTGACAAGTCTGAGACAGAGCACTTGAAATAAAGTGGAGAAACATGGGTTTGAACTGAGATTCCCAGCGCCAGTTTAAACTGAGTGTCAGCAGGCTGAACCAAGTAGATATATAACTCAAATATTATCTGAAGTTACGTTACAGTAAAATAGAAAACATTGAACTTCCAGAACTTCCCCTTCACTTTAAAATTAATGCAACAGCCATGGTGAAATCTGACATTCCAGCCCTCCTATCCACAGGAGAATTGAGTTTCCTATGCATGCAGTGTCCAACAACCAAGAAGCATAACTCCAGTCATCCCTGCTGGATCACACTGCAAGCGTTATTGCTTCATCTGTTTCTCTGAAGTCAGACAGTCAGAATCCTACCATCGACATTTAATTAAAGAAGGTAGTAAGAAAATAAACAACCTTTCTTGGAATGTCTTTGATTCCATAAGTACATATACATTTCATCCACTGAAGACTGAATTACAACCTTTCATCTGAAGAACAGCTTCATGGAATGGCACTGGAATAAAGAATGGGGGAAGGCAGAAACAAACCCTTGGTGATTTCATATAACACATTATATATTTATATAATATCGGGCTGGCTATCTGGCAGCATCAATTTGCAAGCTGCAGTAAAAGTGTTCATCGCCTCAGTGCAAGCAAAAGGCAGAGCCAGGCACTTACACCGAATCAATAACCAGATCCTACTGAGAGTTAAAGCAGCAGATGGTCCATCACAATGAAGAAATGACAGAACACATACATAGAAGTGTCTGCTTTCTTCAGACACATTCTTGAAAGCACTGTATCATCGATCTAAGATTATTTTTATAGGCAGATGACAGGTCAAGCATAAAAGTGCTCTGTTTTAAAGGTTACGGAGTTGGCAAGCTTGGTATCACTGCCAGGGACAAAGACTCATTTTCTTTTGAAGTCTTCCTTGTCAGGTTATTTACATTTCACAGTTAAAAGGCTCCTCTCGGGAGAACATGAATTCTAAAACAAATAAGAAAAGAACTCCTAGGCAAGCTAATGCTACTTTAAAGAGATAATGTAAATCAACCCTGACACCATCAGTGTCATCCTAAAGCATGCTGAGAATTTCCAGTGAAAGTTACTAACATTAAGCAGATTTAGAGAGCCAGCCAAAAAAAATAAAGCAAACTTGTAGGTAAACTGCCCTCCAGGCCAAGACTGTTGTTACAGCCATGTATTACAGTGAGAGGGAGAGGAGGAACACTCCAGTGGTGAAAAGCATTTGTTTGGGAAGTCTGGAGGAAGAATTGGTCCAGAATAAATAATTTATAGTGTGATCTGTGAAAATGCCTATGGAACACGACACCTAATTCTCACTGCAAGTTAGACAGAAAGCCTGGATGCCCAGCTAAACACTTAAAGAATGTTACCCTTCGAATTATACAGCTCTTTTCCCAGCTATAAAATAACAATGCCACTTTCTTGCTTAAGAGCACATTTAAGGGCTGAATTTATGAAGGTTCTTTCATATGCAAGGTATTACAGAGGAGTAAAGGTTTGGGGGTTTAAAAAAAAAAAAAAGAGAAGACAAAAGAGGCCCTTACGGGATAATAAATTTCTGTGAGTTTTAATGCTTCTAAGCAGTGTATGTACACATACAATGCACGGACTTCATGCTACATAGCTTTTCTTCCCTTCCCTGGATGAGAACGCTCCTGGAATGTTATTGTTTTCAGGGGGGTGGTTTTTAAGAATTTACTATGAATACATGTATTATATATGTGCACACCAAAACACTGCTGGGGCTGTAAATGACCCAGGAGTTCATAAACATGGCTATTTTCTTATCTGGTTCAAATTTATGCAAGGAAGCAATTGTTACACAGCTCTGGCTGAGCAGAGACCCAGTCTCACAGGGGACAAGGGAGCTTTCCATGGGGTTTCACATAAGGAAGAGTTCAAAGGAGATGACAGATTGTTTATTACACCCCTTGTTACATGAGGGTCTGATCCCTGATGGTGCTCACAGGAGCTACTGCAAAAGAAACACCCTGAACACCCAGCCTGGCTCTGAAATGAACTGAAATAACTGTAAAAAAAATGAGATTAAGAGAACTGAAAGACAACAAAGTCCTCTGTGGTTTATGCCTGATTTTTCCTCAGAATTTAAGGCTGTAACACCACAACCTCCTTCATTACTTCCCCCCAGCCCCAGGGAAGAAAAATTATCCAGTCCCACCATTAGTGAGGATGTCAGCAAGGGGAATCTCAGACTCCCAGCCATCTCTTTATGAATATTATTAAGGGGAGATTGCCATCTCAACCTCACAGAAGTTAATAATTACAGTGTTCATCTATCTCCATTGCTTCTGCACAGGACCAACAATGAAATGGTTGTTTAAACAGAGTTTCTTTGCTTCGATGGAAAACTGTGTGTGCACCACTCATCAGCTCAAGTAAATGTTAATGACTATTATGGAAAAATAAAAGACATTTTCTGATACACACCATACAGTTATTTAAGAGTCTTCTTAGGATGTTGGATGCTGCATTTTGAGACTGAAGAAATAAGATCTTTAACAACAATGAATATATGAACTCTGATTTGTTTTTATTATTATGTTTTTTTAAGTGCTGGAGAATTTTTTAACCATCACACACACACTCACATACACACACACTCTCAAACTACCACACTAGGCAAGATCAGAGCTTAACAGCCAACAAAACACACATTCAATCCCTGAGATCATTTTCCTGAAATAGAAAACTACATATGTTTCTCAAATTTCACATCAAGCCACTGCACAGCCCGAGCTGCAGGGGAGAAGGGAGCCAAGCCTGCCTTTGGGCTTGGGGGAGGAAGGCCCTGAAACCAAGATGATTCCTTTCATATCACCACATTTCTCGTCCACAATCTCCACTTAACAAACTCCCCCGTTTCACAGCATTTCTAGCTGGGCTTGCTTATCAAGCAGCCTTTACTTTGTCAAATTAAGACACATTGCCTTGGATTAGTGAGACTCCCTGAGTTCACGATGACTTCATGGTTGGCTCAGCTCAGTGTCTCCGTGGCAAACTGCCAGGAATACATCCACTGCCCCCAATCCTTTCTATACTGACCTAGCTGGCTTTTTTTTTTTTTTTTTTTTTTTNTTTTTTTTTTTTTAGCAAATGAACACAATAGAAAACGAAGGGCTAGATACCGTCACAGCTAATTAACAATCCTAACAACTTCAAAAAAATTAAGTAGTAAATATTTGAAGGTCTGAATGCAAGCCTCTGCAGTGCAATCCCTCAATGTATGTCTGAAGCTGTTGGAAGGGGACAGTGCAATTTTTCTTCACTGGGCAGATACATTGAGACACTCTGAAGGGCTCCTGTTCTTGTGGAAAACACATCAAGCTTCTTTTGCTAATATTTTGTAAAGGGCACTTGTACAATAACAATAGCTAAAGCTTCCTGTTTGCCTGTGTGCTTCCTGGCTAACATTGAGGAGACCTGCTGGCAATTTTCTTCTTTAGCACACAGAACTCTTTCAGATTACTTGGTAGACTCAACGACAATATCATTTTTAAATTTAAAAAAAAAAATTTAACAGTAATGGCCCACATTGCACCTGCCCTTCATAGTCCTGATAACTTTTCCAGCTACACATTTCCTATTTTCTGGATCAGTCTGTGTGTCACCAGTCTCCAAAGGACATGTTTTGAATTTATTAAAAGCCTGATAGCAGTAGAATTGTCTCATTTGGCAAACATACCATCACAGGGACACTTGCTTTTGGCTCCATGACAAGAAATTCATGCTACTTTGTCCAATCCACAAAAACATCATTCCTCCCCTCCCAAACAGCCTTTCAAGATAATTCTCTCTCCTCCAGAGACTTCTCTAAACAAGTCTGCAAGTCTGAACTCTTGGGTTTCATTTCATAAACAGGACACAACACCCGAGTGCAATTCAGGATACTGTCACTGCCCCATGGGCTCAGCACTAAGCACAACAGCTTTCTGCAATATTCCCTAGGCCCCTTCTTTCCAGAGACAAGGCCTGATTTTTAGACCGGGCATCTTTTGAAGTAGGCACAAAATATCAACAAGAAGCCGAGCGCCAGATCCCAGCCAAAGGGTATCCATTAGTCATGGCAGGGCTAGGAAGGAAGGGAAGGGCAGCTGGCCCCAGAAAGTGGTGTCTGTGCTGCTGCAGTTACCACATCTCTCTGAAAGGATTGCCCAATCCTTGAAAAGGACACAGACACCCTTCAGATAATCGTTTCACTCGCACTGGTTTGTTTTTTCAACGGCGCCTCTACACGTAAGCTCCTCTTCTAAAAGTGCTCTCCCTCCTCAAAGTTTCCAGCCGATTCTGGATAAAATGTTTGGGGAGGGCTGCGCTGGCACAGCCACGAGAGACCTCACAGTGGTAAAAGTAAGCAACCTCCCAAGAGTGTGTGGAGGCATCAGTTTAAAAGATGAAGAACAAACACAGGGATGAACAAACATGAAATCCTCACATGTATTCAGCTGCCTGAACACCTCCATAGACATAGATTTCAATCACTTCCCCAAATCACAGAGCAGAGATCTGAATCAAGATTCCTGGAGCACCTCCCTGGCTTTATTGTCTCATTACAACTTTCCCTCACTACAATTCAATTCTTGTTCATCCCAGTGGACTCCGTATCAACTCCGACAATATCCAGGGAGTTCTCCGGAAGTCAATCAGTGCAATGGAGCCATCCTGAGCCCTAATTATCGGCTACTCAAAGCAGGTTACAAATAAACTTTAAGGACTCAATCACTGCTTAACATAAAGAGGCAGCTACTTAAACGTGCACAAGCCAAGGAACTCGTAAATGAAAGAAAACAATTTGTCAAGTATCTTCCTGTTGAAAGTGGTCTGTATTCTAAAGAGAGATCACCCTCTCTCACAGAGATACAGACAAGTATTAGTCATGTGCTTCCCAGAAATGCTTTTTATCAACTACAAGCATTTGCTTTTCACTTTGCAGTCCATCACTACCATAAACAGTATGAATTTCTTTCTTATAAAACTGAGAAACTCATGATCCTGAGTTCTGCTGGAAGGAGATCATTTAGAAAAGTGAAGTGTATGAAACAGCTGTTCCACTCTTTCCCATGTCATGAGGGCAAGCAGCTGAAGACTGACTGGACAAGTATTTTCACAAGAAATTATTTGGGTCAAATTCATACATGAGATGAAGTCTCCACTAGATAGCACATTACTTTCCACAGATATTAAGATGTCTAGAGTATAATAATAGGGGAAAAATCTGCATAAATATTCAATCTGTTCCAACTTTTTTTGGTCATTTTGGGAGGTAGCTTGTAGCACAATGCTGGACACCCTCTATCTCAATGTCAGCCTGACATTATTCCCTACATTTCCAAATCCTCCTTCACAAGTCTAACCTCTCTTTTGTTAAAATTCATCTTAAATTCCAGAGCACACTAGCTCATTTTGCAGTGAGTGACTTGCCTGTGATTGGAAATGGCCCTGAAGCAGAATTCTGGGTCTAAACACACATGACCTTTGAGAAATTTGTGTGTGGATTCCACCCAGTTTAACAGCTCAGCCCTATTCTTATCTGCAATGTAATCCCTCACAAGACTCCAGAAACACACCAAGATTGCAGATGTGCATCTCTGGTAAGAATTCCCCGTCCATAACACAGTAGCCCATAACTAAACCAGAGAGGAGGTTAGATTTTATTAAGATACCAAAGAACCATATAAAGGAAAGGTTACCAGAGGTTCTGCATGGGGGAGGGAGAGCAGTGAGTCACACTCGGCACGAGCAGAAGTGTTGAGCCTCTGAAAAGCACTACTGAGTGTCTGTCACAGCTCTTCCTCTCCACCACTGCATTTCTGAGAGAAGACAACCAAGTTTTCACGTGGCAAAACCACCACTAGTTGTTGCAGCCTTGGGGGGCAAAGCTGAGAAGTTCTAGGTTTACATTTTTTCATGAAAGAGCTGTCAGTAACATTTGTTTTTAATGCAGAATAGTCAGCTGCCTGGATCGTTCTGGACAAGTCAAGGGTCATTCATCAGCCCAAAGCAGAAATAATAATATGTAAATATAGCAAATATGGAGCATTGCAGGCAACAGCTTTCCAAGAACAATGGGAATCAAAAATTTGGAACTCGTCCTTTGCAACTGACAGGTGGACGTTGTTCAGTGAAATACAGAGCAATTTCAAAGCCAGGAGGTAAAAATCCTAGAAGATGTCTGAGCCTCCACCTTGGAAGTAAGAAACATTTATTGTTTACTTTAGGTCCATTGGAAAAAAAACCTTGGCAACAAGGCAGTTCAAGCCAGCAGAATGAAAGGCAAAAGACATAGGATTTCATACTTAGAAACATACATCAAGAACTGCATTTTAAATACATCAAACTCTGATCTCACACACAACTTAACTTTGTGCACAGTGACCTCATTGAAGGCGAAAAGACTGTACATAATTTCTAGATGTCAAATACATCCAAAATGCTTTAAAGAGCCCCTTAAAAACTAAAAGAAGCAAGGTCTTTGCTATAAAAGTGCCTTCAGAATTGCATTTAGTTTGGTAAAATCTCCATCACCAAAACAAATTAAAAAAGAAAAATAAATCCTTCTTTTATCAGGGCCAAGTTCTGTATGATTCACAGTGACTAACACTGTGTCTTGCCCTGTGAATAGACTCCTTTGTGCTCAAAGGCAGAAAGGGTGCTAAGAGGTAATAATCTGATACTTGATAAATTCACACTTCCCCTGTATTATGACCACATGCAGGATAAATTACTTGACTTCACCAACCTACAAGAAAATTCTAAGAAAACAGGTGTACATGGGGTAAAGTGGAGAAAGGGGGAAAAATAGGGTTTTATTATAGCCAAATGTTTCTTGTCCTTATTCTCCTGCCTTTTTCTTCCTTTGCTACCTTAGAAGACAACCCACTAGAGCCAAAACAATGGGCTTGATCTGGGGGAGCACATTAAAGACAGCCATGAAGGATGTATGAGGAGCTAATTTATTCAAAATAGAAGACTCTCAACAGAAGTGTGAGGGAAGACTTTACCCAGAGAGCCTTTTCCCAACATTACTTCCTCCCTTACAACATTCATCAATACAATTAAAAGATTTTGAGTAATCACATTGTCTTTGCTAAGGAAATGAACTTGCCAGTCTAAATTCAGGCATCTCAGCTTCTGAGTATAATCCTCTGCAAATCTTTTTCTTTTTTTTTTGGTCAGAGAGATTCTCTGCTTCACCTCCAGGAAATTGCGGCCAAGGACACGAAGCCAAAGCCAGGCAGGACCATGGAGCAGTCAGGATCACTGTGCCCTCCTTTTTCAGAGCCTCCCCCGCCTCATGCCCTGACCAAAGGGTGCTCATGCTAAATCCAAGTCTTGAGTACTTTCACAAGTACCCTGGAATATCATCTGGGAGCCTGGGATTTATCCTCCTGAAGGTAGAGTCGGGTCAGGTGACAGGACTGTTTAGATTGCCAGATCTGTGGGGTGGGAGTTGTTCTTCTGTTACATAATTCAGAGTTAGACAGCAAAATCTGACTGAAAGTCCAGAGGAAGAAGATTTACGATGCCATTTATCAATTATCATCTGGCAAGTCCTTGCACAACTCCTCTTTTTGCCTTTTTTAAGTCAATCATAGCACTCCCCTGCTGTATAATGCAAGGAATATATAATATATAATGCTCTAACAAGCTGTCAATCAGGAAAACTAACTAGGGAGAAATAGAGCATTCAAATAAAAAGAACTGTATCTGATGGGAAGGTATCCTAATTTCCAGAGGGACTAAAACTATCCTGTGGCCAGTTTTCATCTAGGACTACATTTTACACAGATTCCACTCCACAAACTGCAATGGAAATAACTGTGAGCTGCACTGAACTGAGCATGACTTTAAATAAATATCACTGGCCCTCACTTCTCATAAGGATCTGCAAATGCCCTTCACCTGTGTTGGCCACTTTAATCCAGATTTTTAAGGAGTTCTCTCAGAGGGCCAGCAAGGATTCCAGGGTGCTTTTGGGGAGCAGCACAGCTGCCATGTTTTACAGTGAAGTGACCATTTTAAATTAGATTTTACCAGACCCCTCCCACATGGCAATGAAGTGCGTATTTCCAATTCTCAAGAAAGTCAATAAATTTGTCAACAAAAATAGATTTCAAAGAATTATTGGAACTGTATTTCACAGGAACTCCAGCAATCATATTTATGCTCCAAAATGACATTTTGCAGCAACACACTGTATCTGTGAATTCCACTGCTCCCAGGAACAACAGTGTTCAGGAATGCACAATAGAGGCAGGAGATAGGTTCAAGATGTTTTGGGGCTGGCTGAATTACAGACAGATGTACGTAACAGCAGGTCCAGTCAGAATGAATTAAAGCAGAAATGTACATGAGAAAATAGACAAACCCATATTGTTATAATTAACATACCTTGCAGTGACACCTGTGGCTTTCCAAGATAAGAAATCCGGAAGATCAAAGAAGTACCCAACCTTCTCCCACGATTCTGGCAAGTTCTAATAAAAACATGTTTAGAAAGCCAGACATTAGAGGTCAGGCATGGTCATGTCCTTATTTTAATGCAATTAAAATCCTGATATTTAGGTAAAAATGACAATTTTTTTCAAACTCATTTTTCTGATCATCCAGTCAGCTCTTCTCTCTGATTCACTGCCTGGAGAGCTGAGCCCTTGGCCCAGCACAGACTGCTCATGAGCAAAGTTCCCCATGACGAGTTCATGGAGGCACAAGTTTCAGATCAAGAACCTGGGGTGTCTCTGTTCCCCATCAGCTGCTCAGTGTCAGAGCAGTTTCAAAGTCATCAACTTTATCAAAAACATTTGCCTGAAAAATGTTCTATTTTCTAAAATAAGCCATTTAAGATTTAGAAATGTTTAAAATTTAAAATTTGTTAATTACAAGCATAGGAAGAAAACAAAGAGCTCTGTGAGTGCAGAAACAAAGTTTCAGCTTTCTGAAAAGCCACATGACATTCCCAAACCCCTAAAAAACTCTTCTACCAAGAGAGATCATTTGCAAGGAGTTTCCGCCACTGTTCTATGGAGAGAGATGATGGTCCAGAGAGCAAGAGGACTCTCAGCAAAGGTTGGTCACATCACCTGGGCCAGGTGATTCCTTTTTTCCCTCTCCAAAGCTCAGACTGATTTCAGCTGATGTTAGCACTGCATATTCTCAAAACTACTTTTCCACAAAAACAATCTCCACACCACCCACAGGTATCAGACCATGATGAATGGGAAGAAAGTTCTCCAGGAGTAATGTTGTATTCCACTGTGCCAGTGAGCACCACTGTCCTGCAAAGCAATCCCAGTGGTCACCTCTGACCTCAGTACATTAAAATAAGTAGAGAATATCAAAACTAAACAAAAGCCCACAAGGGTCACAAATCAAACTTCCATGGGAAGATAAGATTGCTTGAAAAACCTCCACCAGCTTCTTAAATAACTGAAAAGTGCAAAGTTTTATCACTTAAGATCAGCTCCTGCACTAGAAAAGTCCTTGCTGGGGTCTTTCTGGAACAGAAATTAATTCCATGCAGTGTCAAGAATGTACAGGCTGAACTAAAAGAGAACATGATTCCATTTTAGAGAAATAATATTTGGCTCTTGAAATTCTGTGGCTGCCTCATCCCTGGAAGTGTCCAAGGCCAGGCTGGACAGGGCTTGGAGCAACCTGGGATAGGGGGAGGTGTTGGAATGAGATGGGCTTTAAGGTCCCTTCCAACCCAAATCATCCTGTGATTCTATGATACAATAACATAATCTAGATACTCTGTGATATCAAACCAAAATCTTACAAGTCCAGAAAGTTGCTGAAATGGAATCTATGAATTCGAGAAACTAAGGTGCAACTGGGTTAGTACAAAAAAAGCAAAATTTTGTTTCGTTTTGGGTCATGCCAAGAATCTTTAAACTCTTAAGTCTTAAAGTCCTAAAACTTTTTTAAGTTTAGACCTTGAAAAGGTTCTAAAACTTACTGGGTTTCTATTGAGTTCAAAGAAGAAATGCTCTGATTGCAACTTTAGCTCACCTCCCAGCCACACGTGGTTGCTACTCACATCAAATTTAACTTCCTATACGAATGCCAAGGTGCCCCATATTTTAGCCCAAAGATCATTCAGCCTGATTATTTTGATAATAAAAGCCATTACGAGTTGTTAACACACCTGAGAGCCTTCAAGAAGCAACAGGAGTAGTCTGGCTGTTACTTTAATCAGAAAAAAAACAGGGTTAAGAATAACTGTCCTCTTCAAATAAATCTGTTTCATCAAATATACTCCTCGGATCTTTATTCTATTACTTCAAGAATTCCCAAAAGCCACAAGTTAGTGACACTCAAAATACTTTGTTTCATGAACATCCAAATGGTTCATTTTTTGCCATCTTGATGCTGTGTCATCACTAATTAGTACAGACAAAAAAAAAAAAAATCATGGCATGCCCTGATGCTTTTTCCAAACAAATTTAAAGTCTCCATGTTTTCGACACTCACTGAAGTTAATTCAAATTTATTTTCACCCAGTCAGGAGTCTGTGACCACATTAAAAGGATTGTGGAAAAGATCCAGGAACGTTCCCAACGCTGTATTCACATCCTGCAACTCATCTTCCAAACTCACAATCTTTCTGCTTTCCAGAGGTACTTACGGGTGCCCTTTCTTCATCTCTCTCCGATTGCTTTGGGTTGCTTTAACAGCTACACCTCCACAGAATTAGATTTTGAGATTGTTACAGGCAATCGCAAATACTTGGGGTCAAAGAGTTCTAGAATTATGTAGCGCAATGTATTTTAATCTTCCTGGGCAAGAAGAGAAAATGAGGGATTTCTTAATTGGACTGAAAATACACACATAGGGTGTCTTTTTCTAAGTTACAGAAAACAAATGTACACTGTGTGAAAGGAAGAAGGAGAACAATGGAATACTTAATGCACACACTCACAGAGATCTAAAAACTCATGTCCCATGCCCTGTTCCAACTCAAAGCAAGGATTTACAACTTGGATCTCCCACAGTTCACACTGGATGCCAAGCTGTGTGATAGAGCTATTCCCAGACACCCAAGATAGGCCATGAGCAGAAATTCCATCCTCGCCAGGGCCATGGCTGCAAACTGATCAATTCTGACACAACTTGCACTCTATCTGGCAAAAGATTAACTGCCTGAGTTATCAGTCAGGAACTAGGGCAGGGGGAGAGGAGGGGCTTGGAAAGCAAACTCTTGGAGTAAAGCTGCTGCTGCAGGGGGAGAAAACTGCCTGCACCACCCAGACACTGCTGCAGGCACCCTTAAATCCCGGAGGCACTCCGGGCATGGCACCACAGGCAGGCAAGCACCAAGCCCAGGCCAGAAAGGGCCGCAGAGGGACACAGCAGGCACATGAAATCAGCTGGAGAAGCTGGAACAAGGCAGGGAAGGCACTGTGTGCCTGCCGGGAGCCTTGCCCCACCGCAGGGGAGAGGAGACACAGAGGGGACACAGCCCAAGCAGGACATGCTCAGAGGTGCAGGTGCCTCAGAGCTCCCAGCTGTGAGTGCTGTTTCTAAACGGCACTTCTGCCTGATCAACAAGTGCCGCTAAAAGCCAGACTCAGTCTGAAGCACAACTTATGCATGTGTGTCTGCACTGTGTATGGATTGTGATAACACAGAGTGTTGAAACATTTATAAACAATTCTAAACAAGAGTTCAGTTCCAAACTCAACAGCCTGGAGTCATTCTCATTTAACACAGAATTTATTATTCATTTTAATGGAAAAATATTCAGTCACATTCAACCAGACAAAAAAGCCAGCTGCAAGGGCAGCAAGCAGTGAAGAAGACATGCACCAGCAAAGGAGCTGCTTCCAAGCTGATGCCACTACATCCACTATCCTTCCCCCCACTGCCAGGGAAAGAGAGGTTTTATTTGTTTCTGCAAATGATGCCACTGGTAGCTGCAAGTCACAGGTGTACCGAAGGAAGAAGGACGCTGGATCACATAGCAGCTCCAACTGAGGAGGTGAATTCTAACATACAGGGAGATCTCTGACTGCCAGAAAAAAAAATCCCTACTCACTGGCTATTGATTTTAGTTATTAATGGCAGAGGAATGATATCCTAAACAGTCACTCCATGGTTTCGGGTTTTTTTTCCTAAAGGGAGGCTCTTCTTCACTTTTAAGCATGAAATTAAGACCAGAGTTATGAAAACAGAATAGAGAAGACTGCATTTCATTAGGAGGCAGTTACCAAGCAAATACCCCAGTCCAACATCCCCCACCCACTTTTAATAAACAATGAAGTTCAGCATCTCTGATTTAATAGGACCAGTATTTTTTAGAAATAGCTGGTTCATAATGTCATTAGTATGAGGAAAACATAACATGCATCCTTTTGTTTTGGCACAAGCTACAATAACATTTTCAGCCAGAAATTAGTAAACAACATTTTTTTCTTCTGCTATCTCTAGGAAAAAAATACTAACAGGCTAATTCTGGAGCTGGACAACCCTTCCCTGCATTTCTTGCATTGCTGTGTTTGAGCTCTGTTCTCACTGCTCTAACACTGGTTTGCCACAGCGTCAATATCTGTACAGGTGTGTTGTACTGACAAATTCCTACAGCAAAAGAATTCCCAAGTGAAGGAGTTATATACTCACATTTTCAGCTCACATGCAGGCATCTACCTTTCAGAACTACCTAAGCACTCAGTCAGGCAATAAACATCCAATTTGTTTAGCCGAAGTCGCCAAAATTACAGAACCTGCTCAATAAACTGCACAAAACAGTACCTGCAACTACAGAAGTAAAAAACTATTGCAATAATGTTTTGTAAGAAAATTTAAAATAACAAAATCTAAGGAAATAACAGCAAAAAGAGTGAATTTAACTGGCTATTTTAAAAGAACCAGTAGCCAGGAATTACTTTCCTTTTTAGTGAAGGTTATATTCAAATTTACCTTACTGGCTTTAGGAAGACTTTGTCAGAACCATCTTTCAGCTAGTTTGTCAGTATTTGTCAAAGGAACCTTTGTTTCACTTTCACTTACAGTTGATGTTCCTAATTCACATGACCACATTCTGAAGTCAAACGTGGCTGCATCCACAGAAGCGAGCTTTGAAAAAAATCACGCATTTGTTTGGTTTTGCATTTAACACTGGACTCTATCACCACGCACGATCCACACAGGCAGAAAAATACAATGCAGCTCCTGAGTGAGCCACAATGTGCACACTTTAAGCAGAGAGCCCCACAGGCCTCACAGTAGCTGCATTCAGCTGATCATTTACTGCCAACAGCTGTCTCTAGCACACAGATTCCACTGGCAGGGATGGCTTTGCCACAGGAACTCCCACCTGCAATCACAAGCATCAAGACCGACCAATTAATTTCACAGATGCTAACTAAGAGGTGCCAGAGGGTAAAATGATTCGGCCCCAATCACACTGAACTGAATGTGAGCAAATACAAATCAAATAGAAGATCTCAAAAAGCCTCTTACGGCCTTAAAAATTTAGGTTTTTAATTCAAACTCAAAATGGAATAGAGATGAAGAGTTGGAAGAAGAGAATATACCCTGAAGCCTCCAGTCTCTAGTTACATCTCTGTGCTGTGTAGGGAGATGAAATGTTAAAGACAACACATTAAATGGAAAAGAAAGTCAAAAAGAAGCAGAAGAGAGTAACTTGTGACTTGGAAGAAAACCTGCAGCAACCCTCCACAAATAAATACAAGGGGAGAGGAAGAAGAAAGCCACAAGAGATAAGGATCAGTATCTACTTTTTGTACAGTGGTGTCAGCTCATTCCTCTCACTGAGTGAGGTCATCCGCAGCTTCAACTCCAGAAACAAGGTGATGGAAATGGAAAAGCACATTTGTTAGGTCATTATTGAATCCCAGACTGGTTTGGGGTGGAAGAGATCTTAAAGCTCATCCAGTTCCACCCCCTGTCATGGGCAGGGACACCTTCCACTATCCCAGGCTGCTCCAAGCCCCTCCTGGCCTTGGACATTTTCAGGGATGAGGCAGCCACAGACAGCTCCTCAGGCCAGCCTGTGCCACAGCCTCAGCACTCTCACAGGGAAGAATTTCTTCCCATCTAACCCTGCCCTCTGTCAGAGTGAGACCATTCCCCCCTGTCCTGCCACTCCAGGTCCTTGTCCAAAGTCCCTCTCAACTGTCTTATAAGTCACCTTCATCCTTTCCCCCTTCTCCTTCCTCTTCATTACTTCCAACCAATTCACAGTAAATCTGTGAAGTCATATTCTTTAGAAATACTTTTAATTGCTTAGATGAAAATTCTTCAAGCCACAGAAATTCCACTTCTTTCTCTGAGAGACACCCTAATCACTCACAGCTTAGCAGCACTGCTGGTTAGACCCGCGTCAGACCCTTCCCCACAGAGATCAGGTTTGCAAATACTGTTGTTAGGAGAACCCAGGGCAGAACAGGAGACAGGATATCTCCCTAAAGCGGCCTTCCAGCCCCAGGTCAGCACCGTGGAAAGGCAGAGGCAGGCTTTGGAAACAATGTACACAGAATTAACCTCTCGGTGTAACAACTGGCCAACACCTAGTAACAGTACTTTAAATAACTTCCTTCCAAAAGTGCATCTAGTAATCTCCTAAATTGATCTTTTATTTATTTTATCCTTGTTATTGAACTGCTATTTTATTATTTCACTTCAGATATAAAGCAGTACTTTTCCCCACTGCACTCTGTAAAACCCATACAAATGCAAGCAGCTGTGGAATGTGCACAGCACCAATCCCAGGCGAAGATGTACAGAGGGAAAATAGCAAAAACATTTAATAGAAGAAACATTAAATTCCTGGGGAGCTCAAAATAAGGTCCAGAGGATTCAAAGCAAAAGTCAGCAGTGATTCTTCATATATTAGGGTGTACATGCTGACCTGGAGCATGACTGTGCAAAGTGTCTGGCTCTGGGTTCTGCTCTGCTCTGTTTTCTTCACAAACATCTCTGTGTTGAATGTGTTGCAGCCATGTCAAGCCTTCTGATCAAAAACTTTCCAGAAACACGATGCCAACCAAAGGAACAAAAGCTCAAAGTAGCTTCTCCATACACCTTGGTTTAGCCAGTTTGGATTATGGTCAGACATAGGAAAATGGGCCCTTTCCACTGTTCTTGTCTTAACTTCCTGGGATGCTGTCACGTATATGACAACATTAGGGAGGAATATTGAGAAAGGAATAAGGAAGGAAAGAAAAAAAACCATCTCACTATACTTGATAGCCAGGAAAGCTGGAGAGACCAAAGCCATGGTCACAGCCAGGCACCAGTGTGGGGAACACACTGTAAAACTTTCCCAGGCAGCAACCAGGTCACACCAGGTACAGTGTACTCATTTTCTGAACACCAGAAATTACGTAGAAGCACAATGGGAATTTCAGTTTCAACTTTGTGAAGCCCTCAGATAGCTGAAAAGGATAGAATAAAGCTAAAATGTGTCTTTCTGCCTGCTAATCTTGCAATTCTCCCATGGGATTTGAGAACTAAGCTTCCTTTTTGCTAGCTTGTGCATTATCACTAGCTTAAAAAATAATCCTGTAGTCAGAATATAACGTGTATTTTCCCTGTGGTGTGTGAGCTAGATTGAAATCTCCCTCTGCCACTGGGAAATAGACTAAACAGAAAAAATAAAGATGGTATAACTCAAAAAACCAGAAAGAATACAATGAATACCATTCTGTAAGTATTTTTCCTGACCACATCTGTAATACCTGTGTCACAGTTTATTGGTATATAAAATACTGATAACAAAGAATCTGAAGAGCCTTTAATAATTTATATTTGTAGCCCAGTTCAAGACAGCCCACTGAGAAACAACAGATATGGAAACTGCCATTGTAGGTCTCATCTGAACAACCTGACATTCAAATTATTGTAAGATTCGCCTTCCTTGGCAAAAAGTGAGGATACTTTCATGACATGAGGCTGAGTTTGAGCTGTCAAGAGTCCAGTGTGACCCCTTGCTGACAGCCCTGATGTCAGGTAAGCCATGGATGCAGTACTGTGCCTGGCACTGCAAACAAACCCTCCCTCTTCAGTTAATTCCTTTCCCCCTCCTACTTTGCAAGGAGTACAGAAGCAGTGAAACCACTCAATCCCACAGCTCTCCAGAGCTGAAAGATTTAACCACATCTCAGCAGATTACAGCCCACTCCAGGATAATTTTCTGCTCCCGAGCAGCTGAGGTGCTGCTGGGGGTGCTGAGGTGCCCGAGCTAAGCAGGGCAAGCTTAAGCAGTTTAATGGTGAGTCATGCCCAGAGCAGTCAGGATGAAGGAATTGTCCCGTGGGCAGCTCAGCAGGCAGACACTGAGGTAAAAAACCCTCTCCTAAGGACAATAATCTCCTTAGCTGGTATGTCAGGAGCTGAAAAGGGACATGTGAGCAAGCCCTGCTCTGTATCACCCTTCTGAGGAAATCCCTGCTGCTGGCTGGCACCTGGGGTCAGGAGAATCCTGTGTCCCACCACTGGCTCCTGCAGGGAACAACCCTGCAATGCTCTCCCCTTCACACCACAGCAGCCATGCACTGGGCTTTGAGGTCACAGCAAACTCACACCTCCACAAGACCACATCTGGACACCCCATAATCTGGATTTCCTGAGCAGACAGGTACTGATATCCCAGACATTGCAATATTAAAATGCTTTAAATGCAAAGGATTAATTTAGTGTTTTTACAGCTTACATTAGATTATTTATAAAATGACTGATGTATGATACTCATAGCTTGAGAAGGGAAGAACTAGTAGATGGATATTCATATTTCATTATCAACATTCATTACCCTCTATTATCATTAATCTGTCAGTACCTGCTTCTACCAGTTAATTCCTTTGACTTTCTCCAACATGCACCTTGTTAAAATATGTCTCATGTCTGAAAGGACAAGAGAATTTGGCTGCTTGAAACTGGCAGCAAGTAATTTACATTTGGGCTTTGTTAAAATGACAGTAAGCATCACTGAGGCCAAATGTAAAAAGCCAGGCTGGAGGAGGTTATAAAAATTTCAAGTGGCCAGTGTCTCTCCTTTTATCTGACAGTTGTTATTAAGAGGCCACAGTTCATTGTAACACACCAAATTTAAACACAGGAGACAGAGGTAGAGCTCCACATTACACACAGGGCACCTTCCCTCTGCACGTGGTTTATTCCTACTGATGGGACAGAACCAAACTGAAGCTGGAAGTGGAGAGTTCCTCTTCCAGCAGCCAAGGCCATCACACCCTGCACCGCTGGATGCCTCAAAGGCACTCCTCTGGCACTCCAGCTGGAGTAGGAAATACACCTCCATAACTATATCCTAGGATACTTAATTTATTATCTGTACCTCTATTTGTATGTATGTCTAATCTCAGGTAAGGAAGGTATATGGTATGTTTCTCTCAGGGAACATTCCATTTCAATAAAATCAAACACATTTATACGAAATTGAGAGGAAGAAAGACCCTCAAAAGGTTTAAATCACAACTTTAGCCTGACCTTACTCTGCACACCTTGGCGTTCAACACTTAAGACTGAAGGCTTTTGTTTTAGAAATCCCATTCTCAGGAATTAACAAGGGCACTAACCACTAGTAAAAATGCACCAGAGCGTTAAATGTACTCACTTCCTTTATCCAGAGCAATTTAGGTGGCTGCATTTCCACGGACATGGCTCCCCCTACGTAGTTCAGAACCCTGTGCTGGGTTGCATTGATGCGCTGGACTTGGCTCGCTGCACGATGGTCCATCCACATGATCACATTCCTATGGCTCTGTCCTTGGGGGGAAACAGAGTTATTTTAGCTCTGGTTTAACCCCAGCCCAAGTTACAACGTTGTAAGTTACTAGGCTCTAAACTGCTTCACACTTTCACTTCTCCACTGAAAACTCAAATTCTATTTGTGTTAATAATTCACAGTGGATAGCTAAAAATAAAATTTTAGCCCTCTGAGCCAATTTAGGACATGCTGAGCACTGAGAATGCTGACTGAAACCAATCAGGCCTGGGAGCATCCAAGAACTGTGAAACACCGTGTTCTCTTGTATTTCATTCAAAGAACCGAAACTTCCTGACAAAGTTCACATATTTAGTTAAAAACATAAAGGAACATTTTGGTGACCAAAAACTAAAAATGTGACAAAATCTGAACAATTATGTTGTGAACTGAAATTAACTCAATTAGCTACAGGGATTCTCTTTCATCTTCTGTGGTTATGAGAGGAACCACCCTAATTCCTTTCCGAAATACTGTTTCGAGGGGGATAATTTGTTGAAATGCTTTTATTTTGGATGTGCAGGGAAAAAGCATTTGGCAAGTCTGCATCACACACAAATGAGAACAAAAAGCAAAGAACTTTTTATCCAAATTAGCCTCCAGAGGACCTGCCAGACAGAGGCAGCAGTAATCCAGGTGACACTGCAGATTCCTCTCTGGCTAAGTACACTGCACAGTCCACGGCACAGCCACTCAAGCATCATCTTGAAAACGTAGTCCAAAACAAGGCAGAAGTGTGAGGCACATCAATATCTCTAAAATGGATTGAAATACAACTCAGAACTGCGAAACTGCCACCACTGCAAGACTCTTCACAGCATTACAGCATTGAGTGAATCCTTGTCTTGTTGTTTAGCACCACCACTGTGTAAACTCAAAGTTCTTGGGGATATCAGAGCACAAAAAGTGAGAACTGAATTTGACTCAGTAGACCCAAAATAGCCCCAGACATCATTAGGCATAGAACAGATAATAAGAGACTCTCAATATGAAAAATAAATAATCTGATCTAAATTTAGAGAAGGACATTTTGGGGGCAAAGCTGGTTTTTTGAGAGGGATCGAGATGACAAACACATCTGAGAATAGAAAGGGAACATACACAGAATTATGATTATGTCTCTGTAACTACTGATACAGCACACACCTTATCTCAAGTGGGATTCACTGGGTAAAAGAAGTGCAGCACAGAGTTGCTGTGAGTCTTCTGAATCATCTACCCAAAAACTAATAGAAACCCCCAGATTTTTAGCAAAAGGTCACAGACTGTTTAGTGTTTAGCACTGTCCTAGACAAAGACAGAACAGCAGTGTAATAAAATACACAAACTGAACTTCTTGCCTGCAGCTCCATGACAGAGCAAGCAGTTAGACTACACTAACACTAAGATTTTTAACATTCCTTTAGCCAGCGTGGATGGGCTTTTATACACACTAAAAGCCATGAGCAGTACAGGCTGAAGGAGAAGAAAACATGCCGAAAAGAAAAATGAGCATGGATTTCCCTAAGAAGCAATTTCTCAGCGCCAAGATGAATGAATGTCATCTTGGGATGCCAAATATTTAACCAAACAGTAAGTAATTCTCATCTCAGATTTAATTTTGCAGTAAAATTGAAACAGTAAAACCAGGGAAAAAAAAAATCCTCTTACAAAAAGGAGTTTGTGTCATCTCCATGTCCAAGTGTCAGCCCCACCGGCTGGCATTTGGAGGACATGGAAAGTTCCCTCCCATCGGTGTAAAACTCTCACAGTAACACCATGTTTTGAGTGGAGCCCTACCTTCAGAGTTGACTGCCAAAGGCTGGAACTGTTTATCCACCACAACAAGGGAACAGGTAGCATCAAACCCAAGCCCTCGGATCTGGCTGGCATCCACCCCACGGACAACTTCCTGAAAATACACAAACCACACAGGAATACAAATATACCCATGCATGTGCAAGTGCGTGTGAACTAGTGAGTGCACAGAATGAGTTACAAGTTAGCTCAAACTCTGGAATTTCCGAAATTCAGTGTCCTTTAAAAGTTTGAATCATAAACACATCAAATTACCAGAAGTTCTTTGTGTTTCAAATCTGAATTCAGAGGTCTTTATCCACAGTCCTGGCTAAAAGCAGGAAGCACAAAAAAAACAGTAAATAAAGGCAGCAGAAAACCTACAATGCTAATTTACTCTCTTTTCTAAAGTTTGGAGCTGAGCTGGATGTGAAACATGGACCAGGATTAGGACCAACTGTTTCCACCAGTTACTTCACTGATTTCCTGCCTGTGGAAGCAACAATCTTCCAGAGTTGCTTTGGTAATATTGTGTTTGTCTTGCAATACTAAGTGTACCAAAACTAAAGTTGGTCCAGACCTGTAGCCATGATAACACCTCTGCAATGCACACCTTTACTCAGCTACCAAGAGAGTGAATAGCCCACTTTCTGGAAGGTTTTCCAAAAAAAAAAAAAAACCAAACCATTGCCCCCAAATGCCTGAACTTCATGGCTTCCAGCAGCCCTGGAAAAAAAAACACAACACCCACAAAGATTAAGTGCCAAATGAGGTTGCAAGACACCTAAAATGTAGCAGAGTAATAAATTGCCACTTCTCAGCAACAATAAAAATATCATTATTTTAATTAGTACTATAAGGAAAGACTTTCAGTAGACTTGCACAGTGCCAGTCTCTTACTGGCTCTGTAAAACTGCACTTTCTGAGACCATTTTATTGCTGAAATACAAGAGATTGCATTTAAAGAGGTCCAGAGCAAGAACAAAGCCACTCAGACAGAGAAAAAATCAAATAAGCAGAGGAAGACCTGCTCTGCTTTAATGTCAAGCTGTTCTTCCCTACCCCTCCTGTCACTCCCTTCTTTTCCTTCCATCCACTCACCTTCTCCATCTCAGGGCATTTCTGCAGAGCCAAGCTCATTAATGTTTGAAAAGGCTGATCAATAACAAGACAATGGGTGAACAGTCCATCTGCAAATTACCAAGCGTAGCATGAATATTTAAAAAGCCAACCTTAGAACATGCAGCAAGCAGGGGCTGTAGTGAGGAAGATGAAATGGCCTCTGTGTGCACTGCAAGCAAGGTCTCTAATTTACCTTTATCTCCAGCACGTACAGGCAGAGCCCTGGATCAGAGGGTTCAAATTTTCCCCTGTAGCAAAGTCTATTTCAATCTAGTTTTATGCTTGATATGATCCACAGACATTTATTATTTATTTTGGTCTTATAACACTGGATCCTCTTATAATGAGGATAACCAGTGTTACTTTAGGGGCCATGCACAAACCAGATTACAATTTCTCTACGACAAATTCTCCTTTATGACTCCAGAGCAGCCCAGTGCACATCTCTAGATATATGCACTGCCAGGTTCTGAGCAAACTTGACTCCTCCAAGAACTATATCCACGGGTAGAGCATCACCAGCTAAACAAAGCTCACAGATGTGAGACCTGAAAGCAGTGGATAAATCCTCCCTCTGCAATAACAGCACAAAGAAAGGTCTTTCATTCTATTTGCAGTTTTAGCATAAGGGTTTTTTTCACTCTGGCCTTCAATTCCTCACCAGTAAAACAGACATTTGTGAGGCTGCATCAGTCTCAAGGTGTCTTTGATGTCTTGGGAAGGCTGACCTGAAACAGACACTGGACAGAGCTAGAAAATAAAGTAGGGATTTATTGAAAGGCCTTTAGGGTAAACCTTGGGCAGGACAAGAGCCTGACCAGGGCTACACCGAAGTGGACTTAGAATGGTCACAAAATGGACAACTGGTCACGAGGTCTGACACTTTTATAAGTTTTGGTCCATTTGCATAGTGGGGTTTCATTGTTCAATTGCAGCTTCAGGTTGTGAGGTCCCATCCTTCTTGTTCCTCCCTCCAGCACTCCAGTGTTCGTGCTTTTGGGCCTGAAAGTTGTCCTTGGTCTCCAGCAGGAAAAGGATTTGTTTTGTCTCCCTGCTCTGTGAAGAGAGCTTAATAGCCCTTAATGTAAGCTCAGAACTGCACCCCTAGGCAGCACGGAGCGTGAAAAACATGAACGCTCAAACTCAAGGCATCACCTTTAATGCACAAGGCTGCTCACAAGTTACACAGCACAAACAGACCGGCTTGCAGAGCCACCTGCAACACAAATCCCTCACTCTGCCCTTGCCCACCTTTGTGACAGAGCAGCAGGCGGCCCAGATGTCTGCAGAGGACTGCTCATAGTGGTCTGGCCGGGGCTCCCAAGCCTGGATGGGCTGCTCTGCGTGTGCCACCACCGCCCCAAACCCATCCACCAGAGCCGCGCGAACGCTGCCTGAGCCCACGTCGACTCCAACGTAGTATTTCACTGCAGGCTGCTCCTGGCTGGGCATGGTTAATAAATCCTGCTGAAGGAGAAGAAACAAAAGGGGTTAAAAGCAGATAAAATGACTGATGGAAAAAGTGCCGAGAGCTGCTGCCTCCCATCTAGCCAAACATCCCACCTGTGGTGAGATGCTGGTAATTATAAAGTAACTACGTGACAATCAGGTACCTGTTACCCAGAGGAAAAAAAGAATAAATAAAGTTAAGTTTTCAAGAGCTCTCCACCATCAATTCACACCACTTTAAAGAGTCAGAAAATAATTTTCTGAAAATGTGTTGAGCCATGAGAGCATGGTGTGAAATCTCTGCCTACTCTGACATCCTACAAGAACAAAGTGAGGTTAAGTTAATTGATTTAATTATTCACAATGAGTTGCTTATTTCACTATATTAAGTTTAACTATCTGACATTTAATACAGTGACAAATTCACTGTTCCTTATTTCTCACAGTTTGTTCTTAATTAATAGTTAGCATTTCCATTTTAATCAAGCTGTGAGAATGTTAAGTAAGAGCTGGTAGAAGTATTTGAAACGTCAAACAAGTACCGTGTTTAGTGCTTGTATGAAGCTTTTACATCTCTGCAACACATGAAACTCAGCTGACACACAGCTTCTGATATTCAGAAAATGAATGGATAAAGTGGCATTTAAAACACATGGTACTTACAGAACATCAAAATGGCTCTACTTAAAAACAGCCCACTTCTCCTAAAGAAGTGACCTGGATAATTTCTGAATATGACAGATGGGGTGGTTAGAGGGAGGAGGATAGGCAAAGGGGGAAAGATTTGGAACGTCCTGATTAACAGAATATGATTATTCACATCTCAAATTAATTTTTTTCTTTTTTTTAATAATAACATTGAGTACAAGTCAAGATCTACTGGCACAATGTAGGTGTCTTTCACATCCATGGCTGGCCTGCAACCACTGCTGCTGATGGACATCATAAATCTACAATCATTGAGGGTTAGAGGCAGCAGGTGAAATAGAAAAGAAAAAAAAAAAGAAGCCCCCTGATGTTGTTCATCACACAGACACACACACACTTTGGTGAGAAGGCATGAACTGTTTATTACAAAAATCTGACTCCATTTTATAGGATTTCTACAAAGGCCAGGGACTGGGGGAGAAGGTTGACACCTCTTCCCATCCCATTGGTCAAGACAACAGTCCATCAGCTGTCCATATCTCTAAGAACAGGAATGAAAACTTTCCTTGAATTTATGAAAACATTGCTTCTGTTTATAACGCCCGTGAGTGAGAAACAACCTAAACCATGAAAACTGTGAAACAGAAGAGAAGGCTAAAAAATCAAGGCAACAGCCCCCTGCCTCAGAAAACTCCAATTTTGGATAGTTATTAAGTAGGACAAAGTTCCATTTTCGCTGAAAACGGCATAAAACAACACCTTAGCTGAAGAAACCAACTGAGCCTCCCCCCCTCCGCCCACCCCTTAAACAGCTCATGGAAATGTGGTCAGTCTGGGGAGATCTGTTATCACACAATCGTTCCTTCCTGCTCCAATCTGGCACTTCATGCCCAGACCCCACTGCTGGCTCCAGGGCCCAGGGTTTGGTTCTTTGCTGGGCCAGCACGAGCGAGTTCTGTCCCTGGCACAGACCAAACAGTCAGCACAGCACACTCTGCTCACACCGGGCAGGGTCACCGGAGTAGCTGCACAGATCAGCCCCTGATAATGTCAGAAAGTAGAAAACACTCCAAGCTATAGAGCAGATTGTGGGCCTGCTGGAAATCCTGGCTGCTGCCTCCCAGCACGCCGGTTCTGCCCGGCAGATTAGGTGCAACACACACTAATCTCGTTAAGCAAGGTCATGTGTCCAAGCGATGAGCAATCAGCTAAAAATAATGGTGTGCCATGAGTCTAACACCTAGGAATATTGGCAAGAAAGCCTGCTTTATTTTCCTGGCCCTGGCTCTGTGACCTGGTCAGAGGAACAAAAGCCAATCCCTCTGCCAGGGAGGACAACTCTGCTGCTGGGGGTGATTAATACTGCATCTGTCACCTGGGGGGACAGCACTCAGCTTCTCCCTCTTGGCCCTCAGCTGGAAAAGCAGTTTTAAAACGTTCTTTTGAACGGGGTATTTACTTCTTTACTTTGCACTCCACCTCCCCAAAGCTCCAAAGGCCGGCTGCAGGTGCTGCAAGTTCCTTGTGAGAAATTTTACTACAAAGACATTGCATAACACCATTCCTGATACTATCTCACAAATTTCCCTGTTTTCCCCCTATTTCGGCTCTGCCTTTAGCTGCTGACTCATAAAAAGTTGAGAATAAACCACAAGCTGCAAACCAGATTATTTTTTTTTTAAAACATAGGCAAACCCTTCTTACTTGCTTTTCACAAAATACAAATAGCAAAAGGAGTATTTTATATCCTGCCTCCTGCTCACACACACAGTATTAGTCCAAATTTCTCCTCCTTGTATGGCAGCCTTGATTTTAGCTCATTAATGTGTTTTTGCTACTTAGAGAACAAGCTTAGCAGATGTTAGAGAATTAAGCTCACAGTACCTCCTACTCAGCACTTGAAATTATGGCTCTGCATTGTATTCTTCCCACAAACATTTGAAACTTGGAACCCAATCTGCCCATGTAATGTTTACTTTCCATTTTTTTCCTTACTAAGCAACCAGGATGTGCCTGTGTGAGGGACTGGGCAGGAAGCGGAGTTTGTTTATGTGCTCCAGCAGCGCATATCAGCCTTTGCACATCCACCGGTGTACTGCCATCTATCAGGGGGAACAGGAAAGAGTTAAGTGACAGTACAGAACCAAGAACCGCAAACCTATTTTGTCTCTTTCTGAATCAGGCTCACCTAGGTTCACAAAGCAGCACTCAATATCTCATGCAACAAAAGGCTAAAAGTAAATATTAATCCTTTTTCAAGAACAGCAAGCACTAAGTTACAGAGACTGTTCAAACTGAAGTGTCTCTGCAACAGGATCTGATCTGCCTGCAGAAACATAACTTGATGCCAAGGGTTTTTTTGGAATACTAAACACCACGTATGACACCTACTTATCAACCCCATCCGCAAAAAGCACTGTCATCTCTAGGTCATAAACGTCAGCAATTATGGACTCTGCCCTAGGGTATTTCTTGAGAACCTAAGAACTCAGCAGAGAAGATGATGGAAAATCTTTAGCCAAAGTACAGTGATAAGAATTTTAAAGAGGAATGTTGTCATTCTGTTTTGTTTCCAGAAGATTCCTTTGGTACAAAAGGAAGCTCCGAATCAGAGCTGAAGGAACTCTAATGGAGTTCAGGGGTAGCAGAAGGTCCCTGCTTTGGAATTTGGACACCAACATTCATCACCATGTGAAAAGAAAACTTGTTGTGCAAATAAAACGTTGGTTTGGATTTTTTATCTGCTGGATTCTTAACCTCTGCAGGCAATACAGTCATGAGGAAAACTGAACCAGAAAAACGACTGAAATAAAATGTCCTAAAAGTACAAGTCAGACAGGTCAGTTCATCAAGCACAATATTCCTAACACGACACCAAAATATTTTATGCATGGATGATGCATGTTCATGGACTTCCAAGGGGTGGAAGGCAGTGGAGATAATACCTCTAAATTCCTGAAGTATCTAAAATCAGGAAGCCTGGCTCCTTGCTGCCAAGAAGAAAGGCCTCCAGAACTTCAGTACAGCTTTGTCTGTCCACTGCAGAATTCAAGCCTCGTATTTTCAACTTATTATTTGAGTTTGCAAGCAGGAGAGGAGCAGAGGAAAAAAGTAAAACAAAAAGACATGTCCAGCCTGATGGTGTTAATCCACGCCTGTAACTGCTAAGTCAGGACAAGAAGCCAAAATTCCCTCCAAGCACTAAACCAGCAATGGCCTCTTTCTCTGCAAATCACAGCAGGGACAGAATGGCTTTTAAAACAAGCATTTATGATCAAAAGGCTACAGCATATTATAAATATTTATATGGCCCATTAAATAATAGTCTGTATAAATATTATTCAAAATGTGCATGCTGGAAACCACAGACTTCCCAGTTTATCCTTATACAAATGTGTTAGTTTTCCCACATAGGCAATGAAGAAAGAAAAAGGAGGGGTGAAACTCAGTTACAAAAATATTTTAAAAAAAAAAGAAAATCCTTAACATTATTTAGTTAAATTCAAAAGGAATGAGTAAGTAACCAGATGAGTTTTTCATGAGCACTGCCAGACTCCTCTGTCCCACTTTACCTCATGGTTATGGAGCTGCCAGGACGTACCTTTCTGCTAAAGCCACGGTGCAGGAGGGGCTGCACTCTCACATCAACACAGGCCCAAGCTCAGCACAGGCTTTCAGCAGCAGCAATTTAGACTTCGTGGTGCTGTGTGCTTAAACACAAGGAATTGGGAAGGACTGGCATGTCTGTTTTAAACTTTGATCTTTGGAACGCTGCGGGCTGCCCAGACCCGGCGATTGTGGATAAACAGTGTGGTTTTAGTAGTGCAGCTGTGCTTTTCTATGGGTTACCAAGAAAAAGATTAACGGGCTCAAATTAGGCTTCATAAGCTTCGTGTGAAAAGATCTAAACATGCTAAAGAAAAGCTGCTTTTCAATTGTAGAAAGGACACAAACCAAAACAAGCCCTTTTGACATTATACTGGAAATTCAGCACTTTGTTGGCTCGCTACAGGTTAAGTAACCGATACCGGTGGTGGTGGTAGAGTGGCAGTATCTCCCTGAAGACACTGACCTCCCTTTCCTCTTCCAGCTCCTGTAATTCCTGTTTGAATGTGGAAAGAGAAAGGAGGCACATGTCTGTGTGGGAGAGCAGCAGCAGATGGGGAATTCTAACGCTGTGGTGAAGGGCAGTACTAATTTAGAAAATATCCTTAAATGCCCAAGGGGCTTTGCTATAACTATCAACAAGCATTTATTTGTCAGCTACCCCACTGCAAACAAAACAAACACAAGGAACAAAAGCACACCTCACCTCCCCTTTTCCCTTCCCCAAAACACGTACATGCAGGATCTCTGTCTTAGGACCGTGTCTTAGGATCAATGTCCTGTGAGGACCGTGTTAACAGTAACAATACTGGAATAAATAAAAATGGAGCTGGGGCAAATATGCTTCTTCACTGAAAACCAAACACCTCTAGATTCTTTCACCAGTTCTCTGGTACATTCTGTAAAGCCTTCTCACATCTTACAAGGAAAAACAGCTTCAAATAGTGGAAGATTTCAGTCGTAGGATCCAACCCTGACTCCAGTCCTATAATATTTAGATTATTCCATCAAACCTTCCTAACTGTCCCCCTAACACTGTAATGCAGTGTCAATAAATCCCAGCATAGGCAGGACTGAAAATATTCTACTATTTTCTATTATCTCCTTTTCTCTCTATAAATAATTCACTATGTACTAATTTGCTGTAATGTCTCTCCAGATCTTTTTTCTTCCCCTTGCTTTCAGTGTCCAAGACAAAGTCATTACTTCATTGCTGCCCTCTGCCCTCTAATTCTATCTTTTGGATTTTAAATACTTTCAGGCCAAACTACTTCCACCTGCTCTGATACAAAGCAAGGCGTATTCAGGTTTATACTGGTGTAAACAGCAAGTGGAGAAGTGAAAATGAATTATTCCAAGAAATTAGATCCAAAAATTACTTCTTATTTCTTCTACTGCATACACAGTTTTCTCACTCAGGAACAGCAGAAGGATGTCAGCATGACCACTGTCAGAAAATGCTAAGCTCTTACATGTACAACAGAGCTGGTTTTCTCTATATTCTGCTCAAGAAGAGTTTGTACTAAACCGAAGAATTATCTGCTCTCCTTCCCGTTCCTGTCTTCAGCTCACACAGGCAGACACAGCCTGTGGTACTGATGATCAAACTGGAGCAATGGCATTCTGGCCCCTGATTAAAGAGCAGAGCATGGCTGTGCTGGGTCAGATGAAAGGTCCAATCAGCCCAGGATCCTCCACAAACAGCAGAAGCCGTAAGAAAAGCATATGCCTGCCCTTTTCATCCAGCAGGACTTCCCCAGGACACCTTTCCTCCTGCTATCTATAGTAAAGGCACTTCCTGAGCCAGAAATTTTATCTTTAGGCTTAGCAGACCTTGAAGGCTTTTTCCTCTCTAAATTTGGGCTTTTCTGAATCCAGGGAAACTTTTCTAACTGCTAACTACTGCGGTAAACGAGTTATAAAGTTCTGTGTAAACAGTGCAAGAAAAAGATCTTTAGCTTGTTCTGAGCGTGCCACCTGCTAGTTTTGTTTGATGTGTCTGAGTTCCTGAGCTAGAGGAGACATTAAGCAATTGCTGTCTATTTACTTTCTCCACGCAGTCATGATTCCATCACATTGTGAATCACCTCCAAAGGCCTCACAGCAGCTATCCACAGACCATGGGTACTGAGCTGAACTCACTATCTCTACATGATCAGGTAACACAAAAAGTGTTTTCCCGCTCTGATTGCCCATGGATGTGGCAGGAACACAGGTACTATAACACAGTGCAGTAGTTAGTACTAATAAACAGCAAGAAATAATGCCAAGGCCACTTGGGGCAAGTGGAGATACTGCTCAGAGATGCTGCAGCAGGAAAACAACGCGTTGGTGTCAGTGAGAGCTGCTGCCCAGGAGCACAGAACTGGCCAGGGATTTCCAGCTTCAGGCAGGTCCCAAAACGCTGCCCTCACAACAGAGGGATCCAGGAGCTCCTTCCAACGAACGACACGCTTGGGGAAGCCTTGGGGCTGCTGCCCACCCTGGTTTCCCTGGCCCCGCTGAGGTCACTCTGCAGGGCAGCAGCACAAGGAGCACACCCGGCTGCCCCGGCACGCCCTGGCCCGGGATTCTGCCGCACAAAGGAAACAGGGGCAGCTCCCCCAGCTCCAGGGCCCACCTAAGCCCAGGAACTGCAGGAAACAGCTGCCCAGAGGAGCTCTCGGGAAAAAGGAAGGCTGAGAAAAGGGCTGCGAGCACACACAACATCAGATGAGAGGACACAGCCTGCTGGGGAAACCAAGAGCTGCGATTCCCTCCGGAGCTCTCCGGGCCCTGCTGGGACTGGGCCATCACCTCAAAAGCAGGGTCTGATCCTGCATCCAGCAGTGGCAACCTCCCAGCCATTATCAGGAGTTCAGGACTAAACCCCTGACGCCTGTGAACATCACAGGTGCCCTCACACAGCCGCAGGATTTTGAACACTTGCCAAAATCTCCGATTTGTCCAGCAGAGGAAGTGTGGATCAGTGAATGCCAGGACACAGTTCCCAAGCAGGAAAACCTAAGGAACAACGGGGTTTACAGCAGCACCCTTTCTCTTCCCCAGCCTGGCAAGAGCAGCGGACAGAACCCACGCCCAGCACGCTCCTGATCCGCTCCCTGCTCTGGGCTGCACACACACAACCCCAAAGGCTGTGCTAATGACCTGGCACACAGACGCGTCCCAAATGACACTGCAGAATGCCTGCAGCCCTGAAAGAAGACACTATCTTGTTTACATTGACTGAGGGGGGAAAAAATGCCATCTACTTATTACATAAATTCTGGCGGTAGCAGCTTCATGACTAGTTGAAAAGAGGTAACAGGCTCCAAAATGACTGATGGACCCAAGTGTTTGCATCCACCACCTTATTAATCTAACGCTAAGGAAGATCTTTCATATCCCTGTGTCTCTATCACTTTAACCTACTCATGATGGACAGAGAGAATAACCTCGGCTCTTAGCCTCTAAAATTGATTCATGTACTGTAACTTTTTTAAATTTTTTTGACTCTATGCTATGATGAGAATGGAGAAACAAATAAAAAACCCTGAACAACCGACAAAACACACGCCACAAAAAAGCAGTATACTGTAAACACAGCCTAGCAGAATAATGTGAATTTGAAAAAATATCTGTTTAAGTTATAAAATGTAATTTGGAGGAGTATGCAATTCAAAAGGCACAATTACAATTCACACAACAGCTTTAAACTCCATTTCTGCAGCAAACCAGCTCTGGCACCAGGAGCTTCTGCGCAGGGTACATGGGTAAATACAGCCATTATGCCACTGGGGGTACAAATTAGCCAACCTAGGGTAATGCTGACACTCTAACTTCAATCCCATCTTTAGATTCCAGTGCTACATCACGGTTGAATCTGGCACTAACCCTGTGATTACGTATCAGCAGATCAGTATAAAAATAATTTGTTCTGAGTTCACAGTTTTACGAAATGATAAAACATCAAAATTAGCATTCTGGCTGAAATCCACTGCATTTCCCATCAAGGCTTACACATTTAAGCAACATCTGAACCAACTGCCTATAATTACTCCTGGCAGATACTGGAGCACTTAGGCCAGCAGTAGATGCAACAGTGAAATAAATTTTTAAAGACATGCTGCAAACCACTTCAAGATGCTCAGCCCAGAAGCAAACATGTGCCCATAAGCCCAATCCACAGTTTATTTTACAAGATTTGTTCACTCTTGCATAGTAAAAGCCTGAGAAGAATGACAGCCCCAAGTAATCTGTCAGTTTAAAATTAAACATTTATTTGGGCTGCAATTCCAAAAACACTCGCCCCGAAGTTCCTGTCACAACTGCTTAAGAGGAAGTAGGGTGGCATATTAACTTAGGTTAAAAAAAACACTAATTCTGCACAAAACTAGTTATTTATTTATCCAAAAGAACCAACATTTTAAAATGATAATTTAACTGAGAAACACAGAATGGAGTAACAGAAGTGGCTAGAATACACATAAAAACTTCCTAGCATAGAGCTAGTTTATTTAATCTCTCCTGACACTGTAAATTTATTTCTGTCATGATTCCTATAGCTGGGAACAGCTGTCCCTACAAGCAACCAATTCTCTCTGCATTCATCCTCCTATCCCAGACACCCTTCCCAGGAAAAAAGAAGTGCCTCAATTTTTTTTTTCCCCACATGCTCATATACATTCCTGAAGGAAAGGGACCGTTAACATTACAGAGCCTCCAACATTTCATTGTTTTTGTACTATTTTTAAGTACACTTAGAAAAAAGTTAACCTCAACTACTTAAGCAAGTGGTCTTCCGGAATAAGAAAATACATGAGAATGAAAAACAAGGCCACCTTCCCATCAATGTGTCTGCTTATTGCTTTCTAAAAACCGCCGAGATGACCGAGCCCTCTCCTCTACTTCCCTGGAATTTGTTTCGTAAGCGCTCTCCAGAGAAGAGCACTGGTGCTAAGTTTATTAAACTTCCTAACAAATCCCAGGCACCTCAGCAGGGAAGGAATCTGCCAAGTTACCAGTTCCTCACCGGTGCAGAGCCCAGCACCAGCGAGGAACACGGCCGTGTTGGAAGGTCCGGAGCCAAGCACGAGTAAATTCCAGCAGGTTCCCGGGGTGTGCCCGGTGCCAGCGCAGGAGCCAGCTGGGGTGACGGGGGCATGACAAGGAGACAGGGCTGCGAAGGTGCCAGAAAGGGGAGCCACACGAGGATGAGGGAGGCAGTGGTGGCAGCAGGACACCAGAGCCAGCAGCCCTGCGCCAGAGCGATGAGACTGGAGACTACGTTTATGGAAATTTCCTGGGGATATGGAGGATTAGGCAAGTGTGTGAGTGATGTGCGCATCCCACCTGGCCAGGTCAGGTCACCTGAGCCCTGCCCGTTCACAGAATCAGAGTAAGATGAGGGAAAAGATACTCAAGGATCATCGAGTCCAACTCCTGGACCTGCAGAGAACCCAAAGAGTCACACCAGGTGCCCCAGAGCATTGTCCACATGTTCCCTTGAGCTCTGGCAGGTTTGGTTCTGTGACCTTTCCAGGGGCAGCCTGCTCCTGCGCTCTGGGGGAAAACCTTTTCCTGCTATCCAACCTCAACCTCCCCTGACACAAGTTCAGGCCGTGCCCTCCCGTGCTGTCACTCGGCACCGCGAAGAACCCAGTGCGTGCCTCTCCCTTTTCCCTCACCAGGAAGCTGTATTTGAAGCCCACGGGAAGGCGGCTGGGATAAAGGTGATCCAGCAGCACAGGAGGCACTGGGAGGATCCGTGTGCCCACCCCAGCCCCGGCCAATGCCACGAACGCCTTGCCCTGGCACTGCGCACCCCCGGGCTGCCCGGGGGCTGTGAAGGGCAGCCCCGCTCCCACTGACTTATGGTGGGTTACATATGGCCGTGCTGTAGAGAAACGCCAGGAGGAGATAACAGGGGACAGCCAGAAGGACGTGAATCCCATCGGCCACACGACAAGCAAGCTCTGAGCTGGTTGGGAGCGAGGCGAGCGCTCAGCCCACGCACGGCCGGGGCGATGCGGCCGGGGGCTCCCGGGGGAGGGAGGCGGCGCTGGTGACTGAACAACAACCCGAGCGCCAGAGCTCCTTTTAGAGCAGCAGCGTCNCGGCCGCGGGCCCGCCGGAGGCTGAGGGGCAGCGGCGGCCCCGAGAGGGAAATGGTTCCTTTGGCCCGGCTCTGAACCAGGAACGCTTGGCACGGTTGGGTAAAGGGCTGGGAAATCCTGTTTCCCGGCCCCGCCGCCCCGTACGCGGCCGCGAGATACCGGGAGTCGCAGAAGCGTTGGAGCGGTGCAAGAAGCCACATGGAGACCACTGAGTGTACAGTGTAGAAGAATAAATGTATGAAATCATACAGGCAAATAAAAATGTAGAAACAGACGGAATAAATAAACAGGAGGGAATGTCAGGGCTCAGGACATCTCTCACCATGAGTCTCCTTAAATGCAATGTAAATGCTCCTTAAATGAGTAAAACGGGGCTGCGAGCCATGAGGTTGGTTTTCTGCATGGGGTCGCCGTGAGCGTTTTACCTGAAAAGCAGGAGAATTGCTGATGTGAGGAAGAAAACCTTGGGTTTAGTTAAGGTTTGCATAAGATGGAAGAGAGGATGGGGCAGTGGGATGCCCTCAAATGCATCCCTGGAAAACGGAGAAATCCCAGAAACGATGAGGTTGGAAAAGACCTCTCAGGTCGTCGAGTCCAACCCATGGCCGAGCACTCCATGGTTTGGGACCAGATCCCACCACACCCCTGCATGACCCTCCTCAACCCACGCAGGGAGGAGCGCATGGCAGCCCTCACATTCCCATCACGTCCAAACACTTCTGGCCCCAGGGAGCCACCAGGGATTTTTCCCGTTACCCCCCAAATATTCTACAACAGGAAATCTTGCAGCAAAAAAAAAAAAAAAGTTCTCTTGCAACATTTCCAGAGTATTCCCACTTCGGCTCGAGCAGAAATGCTGCAGGAACAACCTTGCTCAGGGAAAAATGAGTGTTTGTCTCGTGGTTAGAGCACAGGGTTCGTGGTCAGGAGCTGTGGGTTCTCATTCCAGCCTTGCCACTGAATCATTTTAGAGCTTTGCTAGTCACTTTGTACTAGAACCAGTTAGTAATTTTCCGTTGGGATGCTTTTCTGATGGAAAACACTGCTTATACCAAACTGAAATCTGGGTGAAAATCGATTTTTCTCTTGGGAATACCATGTGTCTGGGCTGGCTCAGAAAGGACATTCAACCCAAATTGCAGTGTTGGGGGATTTCTTGCATTAGTCCAAATGTTTTGCTTGGAATAGATAGATTAAAAAAATGAAATCCCCCCTCCTGAGTGTAATTCCAAGTCATCTTACAGCATGGTGTGAATGTGTGCCCTCATGCTCCTCTTTGCTCCCCAGGAGGTCTTTGGTGTAGTGAGATCTAAATTTCTCTTTTCTGAGATGTGCACATCCCGATCTGAGTCAGACCTGGCCCGTGGGGATAAATCCCACCACTCTGGCCAGGGGAGCGCTCCATGCAGAGAAAGTGTAAAGTTCAGAGACACCAAGGAGCTGTTTCACATTAGCTCAGTGGCCTAAAACAAGGCACCGTGACTGGGGAGATACCCAAATGTTTTATTCGACTGAAAAGCAGTAAAATGAAGCCTAGAGAAATGGACCTGATTCTGTTCCAGAATCCCATTCCTCTGTTCATTAAAAACAAATTTATTTCTGCCCTCCGTACAGTCATACACTGACAGTTTCTTTTAGTATAATACTTGTTCTTCTCCCACAATGTATTTGTAGACACCAGTGAAGTCCCTTATTTGTTTTGCCAAGTTAAATATTAATCATTTATTTTCTCTCATAACAGCAAGCTGTGGATTATCTAATAGTTTTTCCTGCACTTCTGTCAGTCAGAATTCATCTTTTCTGAGCATGAGTGATCAGAGTCTGACATACTGTGTAATGTTTAAAATGATGGCTTGCAAGAGACTTGTACAGGGGCAATAATAATAATTCCCCCTCCACTCTTTTATTTACAGACAGGCACCAAATTTGCCTTTTTTACACCTATATCACATTTGCACCTTGATTTACCCAGGTCTTTTTGCTCCAATAAATAACAAAAATAAGTACAGACACATTTATTAACTTTTGCTTAATACATTTTTCCATTTCATCTCACTTCTCTAGTACTCACATGGTTTCTTTCCGAGGGAGTGACAAGGTAAGATATTTTTAAGAACAATTATAAGTTTCCAACTTCCAAAATCAAAGTCCCGAAAATGCTCTTTATTAAAGAATCCTAGTTTAGATTATCACATATTCCCAAGCCCACATGAGGCTTAATTCATTGCTCCTTTGAAATATTCTGAAAGCTGAGGGTTAAGAGGTGTTATATTAGTGCAGAATAATGATGATGAATTTATGCTTTGTATCAAAAGCGGGAGGAGGAGATACATGTGCAGTGAATCCTCTATAATTCCAAAATCTTTCTATAAACTTGAAAAATATTCTGTGGATGTATGTGCCTTAAATGGAACTCCAGGCCACTTTTGCCTGTTTAGTGTGTGGCCGTTGTAGCTTTCCTTCAAATAACCCACTCCCCTCTGCTTCTTCCAAGATTCTGGACAGATTGACTTAAAATACACCCTTTTGCCTTTTCATTACAGAGTAACTAATGAAAATTCCATTTTAAATGTTCTTTCTGGGAGACAGGGATGTTCTTTTTTTCGTGATTTACCAAAGCCCATATTTCAAGCAGCGGGGATGCAGCTTCAGGTAGTGTAAATCAGCATTGCCTGAGATGGCCCTCAGTCCTCTCAACCCCACAGAACAATTTAGTGGGTTTAGATGACAGTTGGCATCTTTGAAATATTCTCTTTTGCAGAACCAGACTAGATGTGACACTTGCTGGAGAAGAAATCTTGCATAAATCTGTCGGAAAAGACTCAATCATATTACTTCACTAGCCATGGTAACCTTAGGAGGCCAAAGTCCAGACAGGTTGAGAAATGGAGCATGAGTCCATAAAGGTGACAATTCCATTAACTGCAATCAGAGAGAGAGGTGAATGGTGAGATAAAGACAAATGACTCCTTCTGTGAAGAAAAGAAAATATGTGTGTGCAGGGGAAAGAGGCAGAATGAACATTTTCCAGCCTTGGCGAGGAAATAAAGACCCGGCCCTGCTCTGTTGAGATAACACAAAAATGTCTCTTGAGCTCGGTGGATGCAAGTTTTGCCCCAAGATCCCTCAAGCAGCAATGGACCTCTGAACACCCAAAAATTCCATTTAGATGTTTATTAGCATAAAAATAGAAGGGAAAAAATATTTGTTAAAGTTCTGCTCACATGTGTGCTTAGGCAGTTTATACAAGCACCTGAGGGTGGGTTTTAATCTCATTTGAAGAAATATTGCACTTCTTCAAGTGTTATAGGAAGTAGAAGCTGGGGAATACTCGGGATGAAATGCTTACTGGGCCATTAGACCAGGACTATTCATCTAAACAGGGAAATGGGGAAGTAAAACCCAAATGAATTCTGTGCAACAAGAAGGGATTTTTGAGTGTACAATAGGAAAAAAAGGAAATTTCCTTTGGGGGATTTTTTTCTGCTTTTAGCAGAAATATTAAGTTACCCTTGGATACTGGAGTGGCCAAAAAGGGAAATCCCTGTTTTAAGTGCCTCTAAATATAGCTAGAAAAATAATTCTGATTTTATCAATTTGTGGCCCATTTGCTCACATTTTGGGCAGCTCACCTTTTAATACCAAACTCAGAAGCTGATACAAACAAGCAGACAATATTTCAGGCTCCACCAAAATTCCAATGGCTTGCCCAGGGCCTGTTCCTGCCTGCCCACTTGGCTGGACACCAATATCCTTTATTCTCAGGGGAGTCAGCCTTCCAAAAAACCACTTGGCACTCGAGTCAGGGCTGCTCTGTTTTCCTAATGTTCATGGCAGGCAGGATGTTTTCCGACTCTGGTACCCAACAGTTGAACATTCCAGACAGCAAGGGGATTTTTCTTTTGAAACCACACTTCCAATGCCGTAAGAATAAGTGAGATTCTGTGACACCGTGTGATCCTGGTGGGAAAATAGGATGACTTTGCTGTCACACAGTGATACACAAAGGGAAAATGCACATGGTTCTTGCCACCTTTGTAAACTCTCCTTCTGTGGTGTGAATGCTGAGAAAATCCTGGCTTAAAGTCCTGTTTTCATCAACTGGTTCCCCTCTGGGAAGATTGCCAGAAGGAGAAGACCCCCTCCCAAAATGCCTGGCCAGAAAAGCAGCCCACTGGTGCACTGTGGCAGAGGGAGTGCTCAGTAGTCTGTGCACACAGTGTTTTCAGCAAGTGAAAATGTTGCTTGCTCCCCAGAACACACAGTACAGATACCCCTGCAACTTTTTTTGCCTATCCGTTACACTCCGTGAATTTAGAAACATGACTTTATCATTAACATTTTTATTCAAGTGATTCCTGAGCTCCCTGAAGTCAGGGTCAGCTCCAGCTGTGCAGCCTTTCCCTTGTGGAACAGACAGTGCCCAGGGCAGGGCAGGCAGGTGACAGCTCAGCCAGGACTGGACTCCTCACTGCCCAGGAGCAAACAGACTGTCCTGGGGGGCAGACTGCCAGAGACATCTCCCACCACAGCCCTGTGCCAAAATCCAGATGTGCAAAATCATGAAATCACGATCTGTCGAGCTGGAAATGAATTTCACAAGCCAAGCTGTGAAAATCTCCTCAAATTTCACAATACCTTACATCTCCAGAAAAACGGTGAACAGAGGTTAAATATTTTTTTCTGCAACATCCTTCCAAGATTTTTCCATAGGATATAACCAGCTTGCCTGAAGTACTTTGTTATAGTGGTGATATATCACACAGCGGTGCCAAATCCAGTCAGTGTGGGGAGGATGGAAAAGGCTCAGCCACCCTCCAGGCAGCGTGTCCTGATGCCATTCCTGGCACCTTCTACAAAAGGCAGATCCTATTTTGCCCTTTGAATTCCAAAACTGATGAACAGTCATGGGAGGCAATCAGTCAGGATCTGTTAATTTGTAAAAAATATAACCGTCTGTTCTCCAAGGGGAAGATTAACTGGGATCTGTACTTCCCAGATTATAAACAACACGCAGCCTTTCTCCTGAACTCATTGCAAAATGTACAAATGTTCCAACGCCAGCTCTGTAATCTTTTAAAATCTTTAACGGAACAGGGGCTCATTCCATTACATAAAAAGAAGTTTGGAGGATCATGTAGCTACCTGCAAATCACACACAGATAAACCAAACAGCATGAGAAAGGGGGATAAAGTCACCTTTTATGTAGCTGGTTCCTATAGCAGTGAGATTGTCACGCTCTGTGTACAACCCAAAACTAATTGTCTGTTTAGAATTAAAATATGATACTGTTTCCAAAAGTCTTGCCTCCAGGGAGATCATTTTATACCACAGGGCAGATTCAGCCCTGGTGTACGATTTCTGATTTTTCATGGAATTGCACCATTAAGGAATTTGGCCCAACATCTTGCCCACACTGATGCAATTCAACTTTTAAGGGACAGCTATGGGGTTTCCTCCTAAGTCAGGCCAAGTTTCTGGAACAAGGGAAGTCTGTAAAAGAAACCGTTGGAGGGATGTTTCAGTCTGGCATTTAGGAACATTCCCATATTAGAAAACGTCACAGGATTCGTTTTGTACATCTTGCAAGTTGGAATTTCGTGCCTTTTCTTCTCTCCTTTCAGAGACGTTGTCAGTAGGTGGTCACAGCAAAACTGGATAAACCCCAAAGAAATGTAATGAAGTTATTATAGACAGAGTGAGTAGAAAGACATTTGTGGATTCAGTTTGTTCTGCCTCATCTTTGTTATATAAACCTGTTTTCCATACTTAATGTATTGCCTAAGCTTGCAATATATGATTAACAGAACGTCTGCACCACTCAGGACTCTGGAGAAAAATGTGAGATGCTAATTCGCCAACATTTTAGGTAACTTCAAGTATTCTGGGCGTGACTGATCTCACAGAGTGCTCTAGATTTATGCCTTGCATGACAGATGGAAATCTGAATACACACACTGATGCTCTCACTGATGGTGAAAACTTCTGTGCAGGAATAAAGAGCTGTAACACTTCCCTGCTCCTGGAGCTAACCTGGTATTTCCTAAAATCCCGCAGCTCCACAGGTCATGGCCCAGCAAACAGGAGCTTCCCCAGCTCTTCCTGCCAGCGCTGCACGTACCGGGCACCGTGACGGGCTGGAAATGTGATGCTGTCAGGGGTCTGGGGGAGATTATTCCCTTCCCTCTGCAGTTGTTTGAGCTGCCCAGACAGCATGAAGCAGATGCTCAGGTTCTTAAGGCTTCCTGGGAAAATCAACAGTTTCAAAACCGTACCAGAACCAAAGCTATGGAAAGATTAATTGAGCTTGGGTCAAGAGGGAAGAAGGATGTAATAGCTTGTGACAGCAGTAAGCTGGTAAATGATGTGCCCAGTGCTGAGCTCTCTTACCAGTTAGAACATTCAGGGCATCACATCAAAAACTCCTTTGGACTATTGACATAACAGCCGAAAGAGCATGGAAAAATGATAGGACAATCCAAGGTACATTTTAATTTTCCTACTTGCATCCTTAGACTAACCTGACAATCATAAAGCCTTAGTATAAATAAAAAGGAGCAAATTAAGATATGGAGAGAAATATGTGTAGAATTCGCTTTTATGTGTGTACAAGACTTACAAACAACTTTGGCACAGCTGCAGTTTGCATGAGCAGCAGAATGAACCTGCTTCAGGCATTCTTTAAAATCCCATTCTACTTTGGTAACCTCTGGACTTTGCATCTTGTCTTTCCAAAGACATGATAAAACCATCATGGCTTTAATCAACTTCTTGTCATTGGCCAGTCAGAAAAGCTAAAAGTGAAATAAAAAGCAAAACACAACAAAAATCCGAAATACTGGACATATTTGTCATTTCTGTCACCCACAGCTACGAATGTTGTGATAAAAAGCAAGATAAGAAACTGAGGAAGGAAATAAGTGGTAACTGCATTCTTATTTTAGAGTATTTTATGTCTGATTGTTTCAAACTGAGGAGGAATATGTGACTGGGTATGTAACTCCACCCTCTCTAAGAATTGCTGGGATCATTGTTTCTGAGTGTATCCAAACACCAGAAGAGTTTCCTTACCTCCAGTCTGTCGCTGCCATGGAAATGCCGTGGGATGTTCTGGTTGGACACCTTGTCCCCATGGTCACAGCATACACTGGGAAGTCATCCTGGGACATATGGGAGTGGAAAATTAGAGTGGCAGGTAATTATCCCATATTTCCTTTCATGGAATCCTGGCCACTGAGGGTCAGCAGCTAAGGAGCAAATCCACGTGCAGGGCACAGCTCCAGTGTGGTGGGCACAGGAGCTGACGTGTGGCTGCTGAGAGCACAGCCTCATCCTTCTTGACCACCTATCACAGAAACCTTGAATGCCAAGTGCCCCGCTTCAAGTTAGCTCTATTTTTTTTCTCCTCATTTTATTGCTTTTTAATGAATTGGCAACTCAAAGTTTCATCCAAAGCTGTTTCATATGCTTTTCCACTTAAAAAAAAAGCCCATCTGAGGATTATCTACTCAACTAAGCTTTAAGAAATCGCATTGATTTCTGGAATAATAAAAAAAAAATTGGTTTGAGTTGTTTTGTTTAAATGTTAGTGAAGGAAAGAAATCCCAGATAAAGCCGTGGATGTGACTGTTTGCCATCCTTTGAGAAAATAAATGTTCTAAGTCAGCTCAGTGGTACTTGTGCAACTGAGTTTCCAGTGTGGAAAATTGACACCAGTACCATGACCTGAATAACCTAAAATTTTGAACCAAAAGTAATGCCCCCCCTGTAAAAGAAAGACCTCCCAAATTAAAACTCCAACTGCTCCTTTTTGAGCTATAAAACTATTTTTCCAAGCTGCTGCCTGTATTGGGCTTCAAACCAAAACTGAGTGAATGCAGAGAAGGAAGCCTGACGTACAGCAGTTAAAATATATGGAGGATTTGGGGGATTTTGGTACATCAAACCTTTCAAAGTACAACATATTTGCAGTTTGGTATGGCAGGCATTTCCCTTCCCACTGGAAGGTTCATCTGTCATGGATGAATACATGGAGGAACATGTTTCTCTCAGATAATATCACAGGCTGGCCATGTCATTGCTGCACTAACTTATTCTCAAGCTGAAGAAAATTAGTGTCACTGGTGGTGGGGGTGTCTTGGTTAGCTTGTTCTCTTTCATTTAACATACTCCTATTGGAGGGAAGCAATTCAGAGGCTGAGAGTGGCATTTTTGGCATTTTAATCATGGCCTGTTCAAGGTAATCCGTATTTTGGCAACGGCCCACAATGTTATCTTCATTTTTTACCTATTGCCAGATTTATTCCGTAGAATTTTGCACAGATCCCAGGACCAGGGAGGCCTCTGGCTGAAATTCCTCCCGGCCCAGCTCCCAGCTGTCCATCCCAGCCCTTTGCAGTGTGCTTAGCCTGCAAAACCCCACGTTGGGACTCTGAGTTGAGCAGCAATGTTTGGGACACGCACCCGATGTCCTGAATATTGGGTGACAGGAAAGCAGCGGATGTAATGAGCCACTGCTTTTGGTTTGCAAGGTCCTGAAGCCCTGAGCTGTGGTTCTAGGGGATCTCTGCTCTTTGACAACACTTCCCACCATGTGTTCCAGCCAGGAAGATGGATGTACCTTAGTTAAAGTGAGTCATTCACTGAACCTGGGCCAAACTTTGAAACAAATCTGGGCCAGTTTACTGCCTCAGGAGGAAACCTGGTTTTTGTATGAATTAGATGTGAAAATAAGCAGAGCCTGACTGACATCTCCTCCAAATTCCAACTGTAAGGGTAAAACCCAGAGGGCATGAGCCTCAGGCATGACAAAAATGAGGAGGGAAAAATGAGGCTTCCTGTCTCCCCTGCAAGAGCCAGGGAGACACAGGTTACTCAGGACTTGGGGTAAATAGTTAATGATTTATACACTAATTAAGTAATGTTTATAGAATGGCTTACATATGTAAATGGCTGTAAAGATGCTTACGTTTTTCCTGCACTCTCCAATTAAACCCACTTTCATTACAGAGCAAAACAATTCCATCCCAACTTGTTACACCAGTTCTTTAGCCAGGCAGCTTTGCAGCCACTGCTCCCAGCTCAAACTGGGCTATTGTGTTTCTCTGAGGAAACTTCTGTGCTGGTTTGTAGTTATTTTAATTCCATCACAGATCACATTCTGTTTAATGATAATTTGATTTTGCATTTCAAGACCCAGATGTACATTAGGAGGTCACAACCTTTCCATTTATCTTGTAAAGTAACTATTTTTTCCCCGAGTTCCATCAGGTTAAAACAGTTAGCAATTTTTCTCCTTGAAGTGTCCCTTCAGCTTGGCCAAGATATATAATAGATCAGTGTAGCTACAAATGCATTACAACATTAGTCATCAATTAGTTTTAAACCATCGCTGTAATATATCATTTATCCAGCTTGCTGTAGCACTATTGTGGACATTTAATTTTTTAAAGGCATCTTGATTTTTTAACCTGACGGCTGCATCCCCCCTTTTGTCTCCTGTACAGACATCTCCTTAAGGAACAATAAAAATTAGATTTGTTTGACCTGCACTCAGGGTTCGTTTAAGCGAGATGGATTTTAATTGCTCTGCCCAGTCTACCAGACAGCTTTTATGTAATATTCCAGACATTTACGCACTGTCTTTTCCCTTGCTGTAAGCAGGTGTGTGTGCCCACAAATGCCTGTAAAGCAGCTCTTACAATTCATTTCACATCTCTGACAATCCTCTGGGAAATTGCTTTCCCTGAGATACCGTTGGCATCAAATTAAGGCCTCCGGTCATTGCCACTTCTTCCCTCCTAATACCATTTCCTTTTGTCTTTAAGATTCACCTTCTTGTGTGGCTAACTCTAAAAGGACCTGACTGAGGATCGTGTTCCTTGGGCTTGTGTTGTCATTATAAGGCACAGGTGACTCACCCCTGCATCTCCTCCTACCGGGCCTGACGTGTCTCTTCCCAAATCCATCACGTCCTTGCAATAAGATCTACAATTTGCAGAGGTTTGGAGTATAAGACAGCTCAGACTGGGAGCAGCAGGTCTGTGCTCGGTATCTTTGAGGATCTCTGAGTTCAACTGGGAAGTCACGCGAGGAAGTTGTCACAGCACTGACTCAGAGCTGCTCTGCCAGCTCGGAGTGGAGGCACCATGAGCTCACGTTTGCCCACGATGAACCTTATTTGCTCCAGCTGCTCCATCAGGGAGAGGAGAACCTCATGGGGAGAGTTCTCTCCCTGATATCTCTCCCCTTCCACGTGTGATACAATCTGAAGATGAGGTCCTCTGGTTTTCCTCTTCTCCCCATTCCTAAAAAGGAAGATTTGGCTGTCCTGTGAGCTACCAAATCAGCACGAAAAAATGGGCCTCCTAAGCAGTTCTTTGTGCCTACAGCTGGTTCTGGTCTCCTCTCTGTTAGACACACACATGTACTTAATTCCCAGTTGTGCTGGATGCCTATTAAAAGAACAAATCTGCAAGTGAGGAGGGTCTCTTCTGCCGTGTCAATGGAAGTGAAATACGTAAATCTCCTGCATGCTGAGGCAAATAAATGCTCCAAGTGCTTGGGAGAACAGCTGGGAAAGAGAATAAGCTGATCCTCATGTGGCACATTGTGCCTGATCCATGCCTCTGCCTACTGCTTCCAGGGGGGTAATTCAGAGCGCTCAGCACTTTCAGAAAAAGGCACAGACCTGCTTCTCCCACCGTGGTACAGCCAGCATGGTGCACAGCAGCGAGGGAGCACTGCAGGGGAAAGACAATTCCAGTCAGGGGCCTGTGAGGGAGAGGAGGGGCAGATCATGGGGAGCCACAGAGAAAGCAGCGGAGGAGCAGGGAGATTTGCCTGTCTTGCCTGCCTGGGAAGCCAGAGGAGGATTTGGAATAATATCTCTCCATGCCACTGTGTTTCTCTCCTTTATCTGCCAGTGGTAAATCCCAGTCATACAGGAGACATCCTGGAGTGAGACTGGTACAGGATGATGGGGGAATCACAAAACACTTAAAGAAAGTGAAGGGTTCTGTAGGAGATTGTGGAAGGAAGTCCTGTTTTCTTTTCTTGAAACTGGGCAGGATTGCACACTTGACGAAACAACTGCACAGCTCAAGGAGTTCACCTTCCACCTGCCCTGCCCGGCCAGCACCCCAGTGCCACCATAAACACGCGGATGGCACCTCTGGACAAGAGAGAGGAGCAGCAGAACATGGTCAGTGTTAATTGTGGCATCAGTGGAAGAAATTCAGATGAGGCATTCACTGAGAAGAGCCTTAGAAGACACTTACTTGATGCAGAATTTGTGAACACAGCAGTGACATCAGGAAAGGGATGGGAGGTCCAGCATGCTTACTTTGCATGTGGACACATAATTCTTAATTTCATATTCTGTGGTTTTTTTCTCTGGGGCTTTTATATCCATCAGTAAGCCTCACCAATATTTTTTGCTTCCCTGACAGAAGCACTGAAAATCAGAACCCATTTATTTAGCACCAAACAAATGCAGAAATAAGAGCAGGCTGTAACACTAGAATACACATTTGTAACCCTCTGAGGACTAGATGCAGCAGAGCTGGAACACTCAGCTGCTGTAATGTGCACCGAGAAGTCACATTTGTTCAAGAAAAGCCACATTACTTATATTAATTGGATGTGTCCAGCTCATCTTGAGTCCACTTAAGCCTTGGCAAACCTCTAGCTCTGAGCATAACAAAGGTATTAATACTGATATTCCCTTATATTATCCCATTTACATAACGGCTCCCACCTTTGCAGCCTAATACTTATTCTTTGGAACACAAAGAACTATTGACTCATACCTGGACTGAGTTGCCAAAACCTCCTAAATTTAGAGATGTTTGGAACAAGAAAGGGGGTTTGGTTCGGGCCCATCCACAACAGCAAATTAAACACAAGTCATCATCTGTGCGAGCGACATTTTCGGCATGTCCAGAGCCTGGCGGGAGCTGACATTCCTTCTCCCAGAAAGATTTACAGAATTTTTGCATTGAAAAGCATTGAGGTAAACCCTGGTCTGAGGGCCAAGTGCATAAATTAGACCTGTCCCCTCCCTTCAGTACATTACAGACGTACACGCCGTAGGCTGGCTCGCCGTGCTCTTGGCAACTCCAACAACTCTGTGAGTGTGTGTTCACAGAAAGGGACTTTGTGGCATTCTCACGCATTTACATTTTACTTTCTGAGACTTTGGTGCAAGGAATATGTTGTACATCATTTCTTCCCTCCATTCACATCAGATACTGGGTTAAACAGACTGACAGAAAGGAGTAATGTTAAAATGTTGGCACATACTGCACTTTCTCAGCAGAAACTGTGTCGCCTGCACATCACTTCGGTTTAAATGATGTAGGTCAATGTTAGGTCAGCAAGAAGTGCTGGTTTAGCATCTGCAGAGGCTGAGGTCCTCTCCTCATTCACAGAACAAGTCCAGATCAAGAAACTGCATTAAAGCTTCATGCACAAAGCTGCCTTAGAGGACAGGATATTTCCTCAGGCCAACCAAGGGCTCACCTGCTCCTCCAGCCCGTGGTTTATATGGAAACCAAACTGGCCAGCTGGCAGAATGACAAGGGTCTGACACTACCAAACGGCCTCTTCAAACACCATCAAAGTTTTTATGAGCTGCATATTTGCAGAAGTCCATGTACCTGTGAAAGAACTGCATCAGTGTCTTCCATGTGTCAAAATTGATGCCATTTCTGGGCTGTTCCATCTTCCTCCCACAGACCTGCCACGTTTTAGACGGAATGCATGGCCTGAAAACCCAAATACGTGTGGCAGCTCAGACTGGCTCTAGAGAAGGGACGCGGTGAATGGCATTGGCAACCCCACACAACATCCCAAAGGGATGCAGCTCACTTCAGGCTTTCAGCCTCCCAAACTGTGTGAAGGTTTTCTCAATGACCTGAGGAGCCAGCAGAATTTCATTGAAGGCTGAAAGCCTCATGTAATCAGGCATGAGAATTCAGATTTCTAAAAAAAAACCAGCATTTTGAGCATACTGCAGGAACGGCTGCTGCAAAATTATGCAAATCCCAGATCTTCTGTTTCTGTAAATAAGAATTTTCCAGGGGGAAACATACAGAGGAGACAGTCATGTGCTCTAGCCTGAACAGGGATGGGGAAATTCAGGCTCTAGTCCAGCTCCACTGAGACACTTCAGCTCACTGGCTTCCATTTTCCACGGTGAGACTAAAACAATGGCAATAAAAATCACAATGAAAGCAATTGAAAAATATTTGCATAATTATTTAGCATGTGTTTGCATGTTTTGCATGTTAAACAAGGGATTGTTCCTCATCCCACACTCTCAGGACAGATGCGGAGGTAGAAATTGTGGAGCTGAGTGGGAATAAAACCTGATGTGTGTAAAAGTAAATTCAATTCTGTAGGAAAACAAGCTGAAATGTGTATTTAAGAGAGACTAAACATTGAAAGATTCACAGCCTGGCGGAAAAAATTAGAGTTCACATAGAGAACAAAAGCTGTGACACAGAAGGAAGGATGGAAATAATTGTGGAAGAAGCTGATGAATGGTGGGCCAGGCTGGAAATACTGGTTGAGTGACAGGTGAACAAAGGATGATGATGATGAAGATGGTGATGATGATGATGATTTTCAGTTTGCACAGTGATGGAACACTGCTGACTCAGGGTGAAACACAGACGGGGACTGGGAGATTCCGCTGCTGCAGGGCAAGGGCCGCCTCGGAGTTATCTGGGATCTGAGCCTCTTCCAAAGCACTGCTGGAGCCAAGCATCCGCCTGGGGAAGATGTTGCTCCACAAGCCTTTGAAATGGCACATTCAGCAGCAGGTTCAACCAGTAATTCATTGAACAAAGCATTCAAGGCAATGGGACAAACGCATGTGGGAATAAGCCTGAGTCACATTGTGCAGGAGTGGCATCCCAGAGCCGAGCCCATCCCGGAGCTGTTCCCTTTTCATCCGTTCAGGGTTTGCCACAGATCAAGTTCTCCACCTGAAATACCAAGCTCTCCCTCAGCTGGGACAAATTCACTGCCGTGATTTTCGGACACCACTTTATGTGGACATGCCAGAGGAGGTTTCCTGAATGCTCACCCAGGGAGATGGAAATATCAGCAGGAATTAAGAGAGAGATGTCACCTTGGCAGATTGAACTTTCTGTGTCCTCGTGGTGCTTTGCCAACTTCTAGCTGAGGCTGGTTGTATGATTTGTTGAACTGAGTTGGGAAAAGGCTGATTTGATAAAAAAAAAATGGAGCTGAAGAGGAGCTGGGGGTTCCATACTCAAGGAAGTAAAATGATAATCCCCTATCAAAAGACAAATATGTGATACTCTGCCAGTAAAATTCATAGGAGCATCATGAGCTATAAATTAAAAAAAAAAAAAGGACAAAGACATAAAGAAAAACAGACTAATCCAACCATGGGAGAACAGCAAGAAAAGCAGCTGGTTCAGATATTCATATTGACAAAACTCTGGCTGGGTATCAAATATATCCCTTCCCACCCCAAAATCCTGTGGGCTTCAAGGGAGCACAAACATCCCTCATCATTCTACATCATTAATTGCCAGTCCTGCTCTGTCCAGCCACCAGAGCATTGACCTCTGAATGCAGATACAAGTGGTCCCTATCACCCTTTACCCCACAGTGCAGTCCTGTGGGTTCATGTGGGGAGAAACATGGAACATATCAGTCAAAGCAAAGTAAAGTTCCATATGGAACATATCAGTCAAAGTAAAGTATTTTTATCTCACAGAGAAGGCCATTCACCATCTCCCACTGGTGTTTGCCATAAAACCAAGACAAAGTGAGGTTGTTTCAGCACTGTCTGGTCTCAGGGAATGGGGATGGGTGTCCATCGAGTTTTACTGCAGTCTGGAATAGAATTTCTTCATGCAAGGAGCACATTTAGCTGTCTGCAAATTCCAGGCGTGTTTTCAGTAGAAGTGCAAGGTTGTGCTACCAAAGAGAACATGAGCCAAAGATGTTCTATCATCCATATCCTATTAAAGGTCAGCCAGAGCTCTTACCTCAGTGCTATAATGTGACCAGAAACTTAATTGAAAATATACGAAAAGGTTATTAATGAAGAGATGAAACCATAGTAAATTTAATATAGCCCACAGAAGGACTCTTGCTAGAAAGAGAAGGTTACACAGATAGATAGATAGGCCTTTAATTAAGGTATATTGCTGGGTTAAGTGTAAATTTTCTAAGCAAAAATGAAGATAGAAAACTGGTAATTGCTTCCAATTTATATTATAAAAATCAGTCATATTCATTTTACTTCCTATGACAGCCATACTTAATTCTAAGTTTCATTCACTTAATTGGAAGGGAGAATTCTTTGAGTAAAAACATAAGGAATTGAGGAAAGAGACAGGCAGATTGCTAGAACTGAATGAGCAGCACTTTAAATGAAATCATTAAAACCCCTCATCTAAGATTCTCAGTAGATTCATGTTTGCTGTCCTCAAGGGATATTTATTATCAAAGCTGAGTAGGAAAAGATCAAGAATTATATCAGAAAAAAAAATCTCTAATGGTTTCTTGAAAATTGAATCTGAAGAACTCCCTGTTTCTATTACTGTCATAATTTCTCCATGTCTCAAAGTTAGTGTAGAGTAGAAACTCAAATATTTCTCTCGCGGACACCTCTTGCAACTCTGGTGCCACAGGTAACACAAAGGTTTGTGCACAGGAACTGCATTTACCTCAACCGAATTCTCACTTTGCTCAAACCGACTTGCAGGGGGAATACATTCAAGGAGGGCTTTGTTGTGAGCATCCACTTTGCATAAATCGGTCTCAGGGGAAAAAAAAAGCCTTCCTGTAAGCGGTGAGTCTGTGGGTTTAGGAGTTAACCGATGATGATGAGGAAACAATCCGTGGTGGCTGAGGTGGCAGATAAGAAGCAGAGATGTGAAGAGCTGACATTTAAAAGTAATAGTCCTGGAGAATATCGGTGATTCACAAGAGCAGATATCAGAATCACTTGATGACTACTGTTGGATAATAAGTCTACATGCCCTATCGAGGATTGACTTCTGAGGGGGCTTTAGCTCCTCAGGGTGAATATTCACAGAGCTTCATGATGCGTAACTGCCCGCTCTCCTTTCCCTGCCAAAGCCCAACACAGGATGGCTTCTCCACATCTACTGTTCCTGGACAGGAGGTAGAATTCTGTCATTAGAATCAGCCAAGCTGCACGGAATTTTCGTGCCTGCATGCATAAATGAAAACCAGTGCATCACAAATGCATTCCTGGTGCGGGCGGTGGGGTCTGCCACAGGGAAATGCATCAGCAGCACCAGGCCCAAGTCTTTCGGGGATCCATTTATGCAACCGCTTGAAAAGGATCCATAGCAGAAAGCTGGGAAAGCTGGGGCAAAGAAGATAGTAAATCTCTCCCTGTCAGTAGTCAAATGATGTTAGAGAAGTTACTCAATGGATGGGTTTGGTCTACATCTCTGGTTTCTGGAGGGAAATGACAAGGGACACTGCTCCATCAATTGAAATAAGAGAAGGTGAAAACGTCCAGATGCCAATCGTTCAGAAATATAAAATAATCATGCTGCAAAAGTAATCAACACTTTCAGTTTTCAATGGGTTGAGAAAGATTTAACTAATGAAACAGTAAGGTCAGAGTAATTAAAACTCAGATGTTAGGTTGCTATGGGGAGCAGAATAATAGACTGAATTAATTATCTTAAAAAATTCAAGACTAAAACACCAAAACATTCTTATGTTTACATGAAAGGAATGAGCTCTCAGTATGTCAAGAACGCTGAAGGTAGCAACAATAAATTTTTATCTGTCAGCGGGAAGGGAAGATAGAACTCCAGGAAGCCCAGGGAGGATTAGGGAGAACAGTAGACAATTGACAGTGAAACACAGACAAAGCTGGGAACATAACTATAAAGTGCTTGAGGAAATCCCTAAATCTGCTGGTATTAAAGCATTTACAGTGACTTTTCAATTTCATGGCAGCCTCACTATCAGAGAGTTCTGTCATTTCTGACAGTGGAAGCAGGCTCAGGTCTTCAAGTCAAAAAAGCTTTAGTGAGGTTTGAAGTTATTCCATGAAACAATTTCAGACGATTTCCCAAGATACAGCCAATAGCTACCAGTGAGCCTGAGCTGGGAATACAGAAACAAGTTTTAAAAAGGTTAGATGGAGGATGAAACTGAAAAATTTCAGCTGCTGGGTAAGAAGCACACACTGTCAGGGTTCAATGATACCTTATCACAACAACAAAGCTTTCCCCAACCTTTGCTTCTGCCTCTGAGCTACTTTTGCCAAAATTTATAATTACACCTAGAACTGGATCATTGAAATAACCCAAGTAAAAAAAAAAAGAATAAAAACCAGGGGGTTGTCTATTTTCCTTATCCCAGATTATGTCTATGATCTAATTGAAAGAACAGCTCCACACAGAGCTGGACTGGCACCAAGAGGAGCCAGGAACCTGCAGCACCAGGACGGAAATGAACTTCCAAGAGTAGGAGAGTTTTGTTATAGTGACTTCAATGCTTTGCTTTTGTTTTCAGAAGACGTAAAATAATCTGCCTTCAGGAAAAGAGAGGGGAGGTAACTTCCATTTTCCAAGGGGAAAATGAGCATCCAGGCAGTCACCACGAACCTGCTGAAATGCTGGGAGTTCACAGCCCACCTTCCCTTCTTACGGAGAGGCACAGAGCAGGCACATTACTTTGGCACTAGAAGTCAGTTCTGACAAACTTTTGTTAAGAAATAAGCCCTGAAAAGAACTTATCTGATATCTGAACAGAGTAAGGTGTGAAAACCCAGCAAAACCTGAAGAACCTTTGCTGTCAGTAAGAACCGGGTCTAGATAAGCATAAGAAGGGAAAGGGGTTATTTCAGGAACAAATATCCATGGACCTTGCCCAGAGGGGCAGACCCAGCCACTCTTAACTGGAAGTACCCCCAGTCCCACTCTGTACCAATTCCTAGAACAAACTCAGAGTTGTTGCACCACAGCTCTGTGGTGCAGTGCTTGTGACAGGACACAGCACGAGTAGTGAAATGCAGCTCTTCAGATGAACTCCTCATTGCATTTCCTGCACGTGAGACCTCTCTTACTTGATCTTTTTGCCTATTTGTCTGCTCTGACACAACCACGAAGCTCTGGATCCCAAAACTCAGCCAGGCCCAGGAGTTACTGCCCACCCAGCTGCTCCAGGCACCATTTCTCAGCATCCCTCACCCGTCCCCTTTCCTGCCACCTCTGCATCTTTGTGCCTTTCCATTTGGATCTTTCTCTTTCGTTTTTAAACCTCGACTTTCTTCCCATGTGCAGCGTCTTTCCCTGTCAGTGTTATAATAAGCTGGAAGGCAGGGGTGATTTATACAATCACCTCTGTGCTAAGAGATAACTCCGTGTAAGTGGTCTGAGCTCTCATGGACAGCGCACAGAGCAGGGAGCAGAAGCCTGAGCTCATCCTGCCCTTGACACCCAGCTCAGCCTCAGGACAGTTCCACAGCCTGATCCCAGCCCTGCTGAAGTCATCACAAAGGGCTGCTGGATGTAACAGCACGGGATGAGCTCCCGCATCTCTCCTCTGCTGTTGTCTCAAGGTGTCTCTAGGGTGAAAGCTGTGAAGTGTTTTCACAGATTTAAAGTACTACAGTTGTCATCCCACAATTCTTATTCATCCCTGATAATTTCTGCCTGTGGGAGTAGGCCCATTGGCTCCATAGTCGTCATTATTTGTAACATTTCTTGTATTATTCACAACACATCTTCTCTGACATACTTTTATTAATTTTAGAAGTGGAACATTTTTAGCAGCAAGCTTTACATATTCAACAGATGCATAGTATAATTAACCAAGAAATGTCGTAAGAAACACAAAGAAAATATTCTTATTATATTCAATATTTAATTGCTCATAGTTATTCTCAAGTCAAACCTGCTGCTCAGAGAGAGTTGTCACAGATCACTTACATTGTTTCATGGTTTGTCTTTTTTTTTTAGTGAGCCTAAGAGCTCATTTTTAGTTTTAACTTTTAATCTATCAAAATGAAAAAGGAAAATCACACCCTAGGTAGGCTGTGGCATTAGTACTTTACCCCCAGTTTTGCAAACACCCTGTAGGGATTTTTTTTTTTTTTTGGCTGCATCAAACACAGGTTTGCATGTCTTGTCCCATACTGAATCTACCTGATGGAAATTTCATCAGCCCCGTAATGCCAGGGTTTGAATCCTCAAAGAAAGTAAAGTAGGTTTGGAACAGATAAGGGTTTGGCCAAGTTTGCCAAAGTTTACTTTTATGACTGAGTGGCCCAATTTTTTTCCCTTCATTATCCTGAAAGTTGAAATTGCTCTTTCTCTCCTCTGCCATCCATTCTGTGCTGTTGTTACGACAGAATGAAGCAAATTTTTTTTCCTCTAGGCAAGAGATTCTCAAGGTGGTCTGTAAAGTAGTTGTCTCCTCTTTTTCTATTCCAAAAGGAGTGGTAATGAGCCCCAAATCTGCTACAAATGCCACCTATAAAGAGACAAAAAGAAGTTGCTAAAACACTGAGTATATGGGCAGACTGGAGCAAGGTTAATCCTGGAATGTGTGATCCTATGGACCTGCGGTCCTTGGCACATGGCAGTGTATCAGTGTTAGCTTTATCTTACCTAACTTCAGCTGTCTAACATCAGTAACTGCCCTCTCCAGATTCTCGACATGTTTTGCTGAGTATTAGGAAGTGGTATTAGGAAGCAGCTTCAAAGGACGACTCATTTCAGCCGAGCAGAGCAAAGAGAGGGGGGATGAGTCAGCTCTCGGTGCTTGTCCCCTCTGCCAACAGCTCAGGACTTGGGTGGCTTGTTTAGGCTGAAAGCTTAGCTTCTCATGGCTCGAGCTGGCTGAAGTGAAACACACTCAGATATGTATTCAACATCAAATCCTGCTGCTTCCCACAACGTGAATTATTTTAGTCATCAGGTGTCTTACTCACTGCCTTTTGCTGTTTTGTTCAAGGAGCATTTATGGAGTAAAAAGCCTTTCCTAGAAATGAAAAGGAGAATGCTCCTTGCATTTCTAACTTTGCTTCTGGTAGCCCAGTGCTCCGTGCAGGAGCGGCAGGTGTGGGTGTGGTGGGCTCTGTGTGTGTAAGAGATGCCAGTGATGCTGCAGCCAGGGAGGAGAGATTTCCAAGAGCTTCCTGGCGAGCAGTTGGTCATCCAGGCATCAGGAGAACACAGAAATGGGATGACTTGGCAGCCAGAGCTGTGCTGGTTGGTGCACCAGAAATCAGCACTTTCTACAATGGAAGCAGATTTCCCAATCCTAGGGAATCTCAGCAGCTGCTGGGGGTGTCTGATTCCCTCACAGACCACTGAAAATCTCCATTGGATTTTAAAGACGCAGCTAATGGATATCCTGGTGACTCAACATGACTCAGTCCAATTAGGAACTGAATCAGGCTCTCCAAATATTCCCATGAAGCTCTTCCTCTGAAGACTTCAAAGTGCATTACAGAGATTCAAAGTGCTAACGAGGATAATCCAATGATGATATCAGTGCTGGCATGACACAGTGCCCATGTGACCAGGGACAAGTCCATTTAGAGACACACTTACTGCACATATTTAGAAGCCACACAGAGATTTGGACTGGAATATAATAAAGATTGCATCTTGACAATCTTCTCTGTGGAATTCTGCAAAGCAGTTGTAAAATTTTATAGAAAAAGCATTCCACTAACTATGGCACTCTTGGGGCTTTCCTACAATAAATACCTGTCCTGCTCCATTCTGGAACATAAAATGAGCTTTACTGCTGAGCCAGATCTGTTGTCTGAACCATAAAGCCCCTGTTCACAGCTGTGATACAGGGTTGTATCTATACTGCAAATCCAGAAGGAGAAGGGAACAGTTTAATCCATGATCTCCAGGCTGTGTCACTGTTAGAACCCTCCCTGACATGGCACTGGCCTGTCCCAGCTCTCTCAGGTGATGCCTTGGAACACATCAAAGTCCAAGGATTGTTCCCTGTAGACTGAGCCCACCTGCTTGGGATGCAGGAATGGGGGGAGAGAGTTGAATCATGTGGATGTGAGTCATGATGCACTACTGTGTGCTTGGGTTATTTTATTTTCTGGCCATAGCCAGAGACAGCAGGGAATAATAAATGGTCAGCCTTCCTGAGGCACTGAACTACTCCTTCTGAAAAAGCTGCTCCCTGAAAAAAAGAACTTTGGTGAGAGTGTGCAAAGAGAAAGCTCCTGGCTTTGGACAGGGTTTGTCCCTTGCTGTGGCTGAGCTGGGGACGGCCGACTCCCGGGCTGCCATCCAGCTGGATTCAGCACAGACTCATTCACTGCAAAAAGCAGAGAAAGAAACAGGAAAAAACGATATGAGGTTTCCATGGCTACTGGACTGTTTACTTTCTTCTGATTGTTATCACAAATTTTGCTATCCAAACAAGCAACAGATGTTGGAAATAACATTGGGGTTTGGTGAGCGTTCCTTTCGGATATGCCACAGGGAAAGGTATTAACCTGGAGCCCAGGGAAGTGGCACAAGCTCATCAGTGGGCAAAACATAAATTACAGACATCCAGATTCTAAACTCTTGGCTTGGAGCTCTTCCTCAGTAATGTTTTCCAATTGCATTGAACTTCTAGATTTTGTGTAAACTTTTTTTGTGATGGTTGTTGAAAGTAAAAGGTCGGGAGTAACCTCATACCAGGTTTTCTGGAGAAATGGCAAAAACTTTGATTTTAATATTCTAGAACAATGAAGAAAGAGCAGAAATCAAAGCCATGTAATCAGTTCCTGTTATCATTGATGCTGGAGGGCAGAACAGGTTATCCTGTATTCATTTATGATGTATTCCAGAGCAACAGGTGGAAGTACAAGTAATGCTTCTTCTGTGTGTCTGGTCAGCTTATCATTATTATTCAGATAACAAAATACAGCTTAAGTGGAAAAAATCTCAACAATTTTCATTAACCACTAGCCAGCCTTCTCCTTGCTTTCCTGTGATTCTCTCATCCTATTTCCCTGTTTCAGCTCCCCACCCTGGTCCCCTTTTTGGAGCAACACCTGGATCCCACCTTTGCTACAGAGCTTTTTTCCTTCACTCCCATCTTCCAGACAAGTTCATTTCTTTAACATACCAGCAGCATTAACTGAAAGGTTCTATAGGAATTTCAGAGCTTTGCCCAGATTTCCAGCATGCAGTCTAAGGACTTTGCTAAACCACAGTCTCAGGGCTGTTGATTTGGTTTTCTTGTAAATCAGACTTTTTATTCACAGTATAATAGGTCAAAACCCCCAGAGAGTTTCCATAGATGTCTTTGCTGGCTTAACAGGCTGCACAAACCACAGCTACTCAACAGTTAATAATAAGCAGCTTCTCTCCCCAGCACTTGATTTGAAAGGACTACAAACTCTGAGTCATTGCACAGTTGATTTGAGCTTAACCCTAATAGCTCTGTTATGTCCTGGCTTATTCCTAAATCTTCTTGGAAGCAGGAGAGTGTCAACAATAAACTTGTAAGGTTTAATACTCTTAACACCAGGTAAACTGCTTTATCTCAATTAAAAATATCAGTACTGTCCTTTCCACTACATCACGGAGCTGTAAAATAACGCCGGAGCAAAAGCATGTGCCTGCTGGTATATGCCTGAAGAGGTTCTGGGAATTAATTCTGCTTTGCAGAACTATTCCAGTTATTCATGTGACTCAGCGGCGGAGACTGGGATCTTCCTGCACTCCAGGGTGACGTGCTGATTCAGGCTGGTTCAGCAGCCCGGCACAGGAGGCACCTTATCAAAAGAAAAGCCCTCTTTGGGGACAGGCTCTCCCAGCAGCTGGGGAGGGAATTTCTGTACACTCCTTGTGCTGCTCCGGTGGGGTGAGATTAGTGAGTTATTATTAGAGCTGGATGGTTTTCTTTACTCTGGTTAAAAAGGGAATCGTTCTTTTCAATCAATAAATTATTTCTGGGTACCGCTGCTGTGGTGTGTGTCCAGATGTGATCCCAGGGCTGAGGGCAGTGTCACAGGAGAACAGTGCTCTGCACCTCTGCTTTCAGTCATACCTGAGGGGATTTCAGCCACACTCGGTATACAAGTTTTATTTAGAAATGTTTTAGAAAGGATTAATACCTGGCTGACTCTTGTTACACACACGTCACAGAGTGAAGAGTAAATGGCAAGTCATTTATCAGTACCCTCTAAACTTATTCAATGTGGTATGGAATAACTGGTCAAGACATTCTGAATAGATTAACCCTCTATAAACCAAATAGTCTCTGGGCCAACAGCCACTCATCAGCCCAATTATCTGATTGAATGCAGGCATCTGGGATGGAAGCCTGAGCATCTCAGTCCAGACTCCCTGTGGGCAATACAGTCAAGGGAGCGAGCTGAGTCCTCCAAAAAAAGTAAACATCCAAAGTAGGTCTGTCAAGAAGTAGCCAAAATATTTTAAGTGACCAGCCCAGGATCTCACAAAACAGCCTGTGGCAGATCAAGACAATTCATATTTCCTAATTTCTGAGTTCTGAGTCCACCAGACCACAGCTGCCCTGTAATCACATCATGATAGCTCTGCAGTTCTGCAGAGAAGCTGTGAATGCATTTAATCAAGGGTCTTAAATCTGCCAGCTCCAGAAAAACAGACTTCCTTCAATATTGTCCACAATCCAGTATTTTTGTTGGAGCATCTAGGCTACTCAAGACAGAAACCACCCAAACATTGCAGTACCCAGAAGTACCTGATGAGGAGCAGGGGTTACATCCCACACCTGTACTGTGGTTTCACAGTTCATCCTTATACAAATAACAATTACAAAGTGTTTTTGAGACATGTTGTACCAATTGCAATACCAAAGTATTGCTTCCTGTACTCACTGTTCCTCCACAGCCTTCCTCCTCTGACCTTACATCGCATTCTCTCTTGCAGGAGACATTATTTTCTGTCTGTTCTGCTGCTCACCTCTCCCACAACAAATGGTACATGAAAAACATAGGGGAAGCAGTGGATTTAACCCCACCAATAGATAAAGGAGTAAGTACAGCAGCATGTGATTAAATAAATGAATTTCAAAAATCCATCTGCTGACACAGGCTATAGATGTATCAGTGGATTGGAGCAGAAGAGATATTGTCAATGAAAGTGAAAAGACTGCTGTCCAAAATAGAAAGAAAAGGGGGAAAAAATTCTAAAACTATTTCAGGATGCTTTTCTTTTTCACCCTGAAGACCTGGAATGTTTCTTCAGGACCAGAGAGACTATAGCTGCTAATGGAGGTACAGCCTCTCTCAGTTGCCCCCAGTCCATAAAGCAGTAAATTCTTTCCATAAACAGAGCTTGAACATTTTTATCTACATGAGAAACTTAAACAGCAGGTACTCAGAGGCATAAATCCATGTGGTATTTGAAGGTTAAAAAACAGAGGAAATGTGTAGCCTGGGAAAATTAGGGACTTTCCATTCCCGGTGTAATGAAACGACAGATTTAAAGAGCAGAGTGAGAAAAGTCACTGAAACGAATTAGGCTTCCAGCTTCCTGAGACATACAGACTTTGTTTTTCAAGGCTATTGATAAATCTATCCGTCTCCTGATTACTGTCCCCCTCGCCCCTTGAAAAGCCCTGAAAAAGAGGAATTTGCTGCCTTAATTGGAAGGAGAAGGGTTCAGAGAATATCCACTGTAAGGTCCCTCTGAAGAAGGAAAGTCCCTGGAGGCAAAACAATAATTGGTTTTGACCTTCCGCAGTTTAGGAGGCGTCGGTGAAGGCGAGACTTAAACACGGCCTGACAACTGCCGAGTTCCAATCCAACTCGGAAAGAGACGGAAATTGGATAAGCAAATTCCTCTTTGTTCGTGACCCCAGTGCCCCTTTCCTTCCCCTTCTCCTTTCCTTTCCTTTCCTTTCCTTTCCTTTCCTTTCCTTTCCTTTCCTTTCCTTTC
>WBMY01000651.1:386155-402229 GCA_013397315.1 Donacobius atricapilla | reverse complement strand
TTCCCTTCCCCTTCCCTTCCCTTTTTCCTTCCCCTGCAGCCTGCCACACCACAATCTGTCCTGCGGGCCGTAAATCGGTTCCGCGGCCTGGCCAGGCCGGCGCAGAGCCTGGCTCCGGGGAAGGAAGCCGGGTGATTTCATGGCTGTTTTCAGCACGGTGTCAATTCCCTCGCTCCGGCTTTGGAAGGACTCTCCACAGCAGCGCTAGGGAGCCGCTTGCCAATTTAAGGAAATTTGGTTTTGAATGCAGAAGCCCACAATCCTCATTCTGTCAGAAGCTGCAGCTGACAAAACGCTTTCGGTTTTTTTGTACGTCTGAGCTCATAGAGGACACTCTTTGTCATTCCCTGCCACTGCTCTGGGAAACAACGTAATGTTTCCTGTGTCACCTTCCGCATGGCGAGGGCATCTTGTCTGCGTGTCCCTGCGACCTCCTGGCAGAGCCGCGGGCACCTCCGAGCTTCCCACAGCTCGTCCCTGCCTGTGCCTGCCCACCCTGCTCCGCCTGCCACGCTCCTCAAGCTATTTGTTACCCACAGACCCCACACAGAACATAAAACTCCTCTTTCTGCTTCAAGGACGACTTCAGATAATAAAGCCTCCGAGGCCGGCGGAGAAAAGTTTTCCTTACAATGGACCTGAATGCCAATGCACAATTAAATGTCTTTAAAAGCGAAAAGAGAAATGGCAAAGGCTCACCACAGCAATGCCATGGGCCAAATAAAACCCCATGAACTAATGGTGAATTTTTCCACCAGCCACTTTGAGATGGTCACCACTGAAAAACGAGCCATGTAATTTGCAGATATGACTCACAAGAGCTAGAGGTCCAAAAGCAATAAGAGCAAAGATTGGAGAGATATCAAGGCTTTGGACACAAAAAGTAGTTATTTTTAGAGTCTGATGAGACAGAGGTGAAAGTGTCAGTGGTCTACAATAAGGTAAGTGTGATGTTCAAGCATTTTCACAAAGTTGAAATAGTTTCAGTTTCTCCTGGAAAGGAGGTGAAAGCTGGGAATGGCTTTGCACAGATAGGGTTACATGAGTTACGAGCAGTAAGACTGTCCCAGAGTGCCAGCTCCACGTGCTTTGACCTTTCCTCAAGTTTTGGGAAAAGTTGCTTCTCAGACATGCCTCCTTCAGCTGAACCTAAGCCCTGTCTCCATGAGCCACGGCTCTCCCAGCTTTTTTGGTGTCCTGACAGCTGGCTCCTGCTGAGTGTGTGGAAAGGACTCTGTCCCACAAGGGCTGCCTGGCTCTTTTAGGTCAGGAGTGCCCAAAGATCCAATGTGACATTCCGAGCCTGGTGGCCAAGCAGAATATCCCGACGGCATCCCAAGCCACAGAGCAGCTGCTGCAGTTCAGCAAGGCCGGGGCTGTGAGCTGGCACCTCTCAGTGACCAGGGACACTGGGCTCCAGCCGAGTCCCACCACCACTGCTGTTTGGAAAGGCCAGATTTGGAACACACTTCAGAATTCTGGATCTCTGCTGTTTGCATCCTCCAAGTCTTTGCTACCAAGATGCTTCCCCACCATAAGCCCTAACTTGTCTCATTCCTATTTGAAAAGTTTTGGTTCATTCACTTTGATTTCGGGAATTCTAGCAACAGACAACTCCACTTCTTGCTCTGAATTTCATTCCACAGACCAAGACTTCTACAATGCCCTGCTCCCAGTTTTCCCCTCCTGTCCTTAGGAAGTATTGCAGACTGAGCAGGGGAATGAATCCTTGTCTATAATGTTCAAGCTGTATGTAGACAAGGGGAATTACTAAAACTGGAACAGGCTCAGCACTGGCTCTCTATGTAGGACAATATGTACCTCCTGAGCTGGGTGTCCTTGCCGAAATGACACCTCTGCAGAGGAATGCTGACATTCCCAGGGATGTGTTGTGGTAGTGCAGAGGCTCCTGCAAACACTCAGCAGGGCAGGTTAGCTGGGAGCATATTAAAAAAATAAATCTATAAATAACATTCTATAAACAAGGCTCCATAAAAAGATCTAAAAATACCAAAAGGGCATTTTTTCAGTTGTTGGGGTTTGTAAAGTGATTTTATTTATTTTTGTTCTACTGAATGGGAATGAAGCTTTAGAGCCAGATAAGAAAAGAGAAAAATCTAACATTCAAACTGAGAGATGCTGTGTGCCTTTAATGCCCCAAGAAATCAAGCTGTGCTGAGTTCCCATCACAGTGGCACAACCTATCCTTAATCCATAGTCTAACCCACTATTAACTCTTTACAGTCAACATTTGATACTTGCTCAGTGCTCAGAAAGGATAATCCTTGATTTCAAGAAGTCTCAATTTAAGTAGTAAGGAATATTTGCAACTTTTGTTTCTGCATTTTGTTTTTCATTTTCATGTTTTAACTTCCTCTGCGTAACATACCCTTTTTAACTTCCTCTGCACTTCATAGTGAACAGCATTGATCTCAAAATGTTTCAGAAACATTCTCCCCAATTTCAGAAGACAAAGCAGAGTGGTAGCACACCGAAGGAATTTATTTGAGCTCCCTGGGCAGGTCAGGAGCAGAAAGAGCCCAGTCTCTAGAAAGCCACATTGATTCCTCCATCTTCTCCTATTTTCCATGCTGTGAGTCGCAGGAAGGAAAGCCCACAATGGCAGGGGTGACATTAGGGCAGGGAATGAGCCAAAACACGTCCTGAAGTTACTTCCTAACACAGGAGCAGGGGAGGGTTTGCTGTCAGAATCCTTTGGCTCTCCCCATTCAGGCTACAGAGGTTCTGTTAAGAGGCCAGACAAGGACCCGAGACAGACAATTTTCACATTCTGTTCCAGTGCAAGGCCGCAGGAGGGGGCCCAGCAGAGCCTCCTGCATGGCAGCTCCTGCCTGAGCCCTGAGCTCTCCATACTCAGCTGTTGTGGAAGACACGGGATCCCGCTGGGCTGCGGCGCGTCCCCCAGTCACGCTGGAGACGCCGCTCTCCTGCCTGGCGCGGCACTTTGCCCCACAGATCATTTTGGCTCACCACGTTTGTTTTCAAGGCCTGTTGAACCCCTCAAATGTACATTTTAAAGATCACCAAGGCAGAGGCTGCCGTGCTTCTGGTGGCATCTCTGTCGGCTCACACTCTCCTTCGAGAGGGGCACCCAGCGCTCCCAGACATCCGTGCTATGGGAATGACACACCAGTCACACTGCTCACACCAACTGTGGCAGTAAACTCCAGTTCAACTTTGACATTTAGCTCCTGCACAGTGACTCATGGCTGCCCATGGTGCTCCGTTTAGGGATGCAAGGCTCCAAAGCCAATGCAGGAAAAAATCAGCAAGGTACAGAAATCAAAAAGGGGCATTTGATAAAATGAAGCACCTCATAATTTATATATATTGCAGGGAAGAAACAAGAGGTGACCACAAGTGCCAGTTGCTGTCTCTTTTTGCAGTGAGAACAGGCCCTTTATACTTAAAGTACTTCTCACTAACTGTACTTTTATCTGATGTTCTTTTTCTATACAGCCTACCAGTCAATGGTGTCACCAAAACCATATTCAGTTTAATGAAACCATCAGCTCTTCCAGAGTTTTAGAAAAAAATGGGACCACAAAGTTTGGAGTGCATTCCATAGAACTCTAAAGAACACCACATGCACTGCTTATCACATTCAACTCTTCGCAACCCTTGACTGACTTACAGCTCCTGAGAGTCACTGGGGGACCATTTGTGTCCCTTCTTGCCAGGTTTGAGGTCTCCCAGGGCAGGTGGAAGGTGACAGCAACGAGCACATTCTGTTTCTGAAAGAACACTGAAGAATGTGGGAGCAGGGCTCCATTGTCATCCCAAGGAACCCACCATGGACATCAACCACAGCTGACCCAGACACAACCAAGTCTCCTCTGCCTGTCCCTTCTAATTTTACTAGTAATGTTCTGGAGCTATTTATGCAGCTGGTATAGAGAGAGCACTAGGAAAATTAGTAATTTTTAAATCTTAAATAATTTTCTATATATGGGTGTCTAGAATTACTTTACCAATACTAATTAGGACAAACGTGGTTGTATGTAAGTTAACAAACAGAGGTTGTTTTCTTAGGTGGAGTGAAGACATTCTGAAGACAAAGTAACACAAATCAGCATTTCCTTAAAATCTGTACAAACTCATCTTAGAAGGAAGTGCCCTCACTTTTCCAGAGGCTGAAGAGGTGCTCCTTTGAAATGTTTTGTTTCTCAAGGTGCAATTTCCTTGTACCTCCAACATCTCTAAGAAACCATGAACCCCACTTCAGAGATGGAGCTGAGCTTCGAGGTCTGTGATGACTTCATGAGCTGAAGAGCAGCCCAGAGTGCCCAAATTTTCCTTACATTTCTACCTATAGGTATAAAATGCATTACCAAAGTCCTGTAGAAGAAAATCTGTAAACTGCAAACTGAGGGCATATACACATCTGCTGCCTGGAAAATGTCCAAGGGAATGTGCTCAGAAACCCGGCTCCTTTCCCTCACCTGCATCACAGAATTATTTATTTGCCCAACAGCAGTTTGAGGCAAGTAGCACATTCAAAGGCTGGTTTAAGACTTATTGACAGTGCTGGGGGAAAGAAAATTGCAGGGGACGTCAGTAATCTGAGCATTTTTGGATTCGAGCAGTGCTCAGATTTAGGAACAGTGATGCTATTTCAAGGTTATGTTTGCTAATATTAGGAAGTAGTCAGACATACCAGAGTATTGCTTTTATTTTTGTGTTTCTATTTTTCCTTAAAGTCAAAGTTTTGATTTAAGACAAAATCCAGCCATGGCAGCAGGAGTGACAGAAGCGATAACACATCACCATTCAGGCAAGTCATTTGGATTAGTGGGTTTTGGAACAAAGAGGTTTTAGATTTCTTGAGCTTGTTTCAAACCACTCAATCCTTAAAATCTCTCATGAGTCAAAGCTTCTAACCCAAGATTCGCAGATATTCTGAATGCTCCTAAGTGGTTTAGGATCCTGTAAGGCTAGGGATACATTTATACTCCCTGAAAGGTGCAAAATAAATAAATAACTGGTCTGAGTGCTTATCAATGGCTATAGATAATCATTCACAGAATCCGAGACAGGTTTGGGTGGGAAGGGACCTCAAAGCTCATCACATTCCATGGGCAGGGGCTCCTTCCACTATCCCAGGTTGCTCTAAGCCCTGTCCAGGGGCAGCCACAGCTTCTCTGGGCGACCTTTGTGTGGTATCTGCTGCCAGGGGTGACCTGCTGGTGACCAGCACACTCAGCTAACACACACTGCTCCTCACACAGGTTACATCACACAATCTGCACGTTGCTCATTTGCTACCCAGCACTGGTCATTAAATAAACATTAATGAGACGGGCAGGCATCTTAACCAGGCACGCAAAAATAACACCAGGTGTAAAGAAACAACTTATTATACACATACAAGTAGGTAATACAGTCCAGGAAGGCAGCAGGTAATACTGTCCAGGTGCCTTCTGGTAATCCCTTAAAAATAACCTCTTACATCTTTCACATAAGCTCCTTTCCTCACTTAATTCCATCTTATTACATTTTATAGAAAATTCAAACGATGAACCTTCAGTTTCTTCAACAACGCATTAGTGTGGTACAGATGCTCTGATTTGGGGTCAATTTCAGTTCTTAAAAAACAAATTACTCATAGTATGTGGGAGTGAAAAGTATTACTGTTTACCTATCTAGTTGCCCTGAAGCCAGCAGGCTCTCCTCACTGCTGTGCTACCTTTTTGCCATCATGATTGCAAGAAGATAACTGGCAAGTAACAATCTCTGAGCAACCCTGCCAAGAGGTAAAATTCACAGTTAAATATACCAGTGCCATTTGTGTATGCATGTATGCATGACAAGGCATGGGGATGTATGCAAGGCTAAGCCCTGAATTTGGAATTCTACACCTGGACTGGTTTGTGTGAAATTCTCACTTTACTGACCTCAAACTCAGTTTTTCCCTGGAGAGAGAGCAGCTCTCACAAATGGAGCCTGTGAGGTGCTCAGCAGATTATTCAGAGGACCCAAGTCATCTCTCTAACACGGGGAGATTCACCATCTAAAATCCCCAGGGCCATTCTGGTGGGCTCACCCTCCAGAATTTGCTGTTAATGGCATTAAACCCCTCAAATGTTGTCCTCCTTTTAGATCCCAAAATTAACTCAAATATAACATTTTCCTTCAACCTACTGCCATTACTTGCAAATTTCCCTGAGCACGTCTGTGGTGAACACGTCTGACAGCACGCAGGGAGGCTCTGGAGGGCAGGAGGAGAATGTCCTGCTGTGGGTGCTGCAACCTCTGCTCCAGGTCTGGCTTTCTGAGCAGGAGCAGCAGCGGTTCCCCCTTGGCGCTTGATGCCATTCCCCTCTCCACACAGGGAATGTGTGGCTGTGGTGGGAGGTGAACACTGATCCCAGGGCCAACATCTCACATTTCACTGCCTTTTAAAGCCCAGACCAACACTGTGCTGTCACTGTTCTGCCTTTAAACAAGCCCTTTCATTTTGGTGCCTTGTGCAGGGCTTTTTGTTTTGCCTTTGGGTTCAAATCCTTTTAACTTGGGACTCTTTTGTGAGTTTTCATCCCCCTTCTGGATGTCCCACCCACTCTGCATCACTTGAAATGAAAAGATTAGATGCCAACTGGTCTCCAAGTGCAGGATGAAAGAGAACAACAAATTCTACCAAGGATCTCTCTCAGACTGCAAAAATAAAAGATGAGTTTTTATTGGCAAAGGCCTCTCTTGATCTGTTAATATCAAGGAAGACAAAATTATCTGTGTTCTTTGTGAAGCAGCAGTTGTTTTAGTGGGGAAGGAAGCCAAGACAGCTGTTGGATAGTTCAGTACAAAATACTGACAGTGACACACCAACAACAACACCAGCAGTGAGGGACTTGGCCAAACCGCCAAAACACCAAATATTATTGATGTTTCTGCTCTTCAAAGGTTTGACAAACTGTGATAATTGAAAATTTTCAGAGTGAAAGATGACTTCTGAGTTCATCTTGGCCTATTCTGCCTAAAGGACGCTGTGGAAGAAGCAGCAAAAGACCTCATTGAGAAGAGAGAGGCAGGTCTTGGTCAGCACTCAAGATTCAGTGGGGAAGGAGCCATCCCTGTTTAGTTTGGATGCAGGACTTGACTCCTTTGAGGAATGAGAGGCCGTGAGATTTCAGCAGCTTTTGAGGAGTCCTCAAGTCAAGCCACTTGAACAAATGGCTTTGCCCACATGACCTGCAGCCTGCCCAACCCCATGACAAGAGATTATGAAATCATTTTTTCCATTTACCCGGGGCAGGATGAAATTTGGGGTGCACTGAGGCCGGGAGCAGACCGGAGCTTCCTGGCTGGGACCTTGCTCTCACCCTGTCACCTCGCCCTGCTGGCCTGACCTCTCCTGCACATCATTTCCTCCATCTCTAACATCCCAGCAAGGATTTATTTGCAGATCTCCAAGACTTTCAGATAGTCTAATATCTAAACGCCAGGAATTTCACTCTGCTTTCAGCTGTCCCCTCGTACACCCTACCAGGTCACACTGTACAGCTAGAGGTAAGTTGTATATTAAGCTCAGCAACAGTGATAGGAGGTAGGGAGCAAAATTTTGCCCATCAGCAGGAGCTCCAGCCACCAGTGCAATACAGGCTGCTAAGGACTGCAATAAACATGCCCTCTGGCCTTTTCTGGAAGGTTTCACATCCAATTTCTCCCTTTCCAGGCCCCTGTGTCCTCTGGAAAAGCTTTCTTTTGCTCAACTGTACCTCAGCTACACCCTTCTTCTCCCTTCCCTCTCAAGCTGCACCTTCTTAGCTTTGCTAACTCAAATTACTGTTTAAATTGCATTTATGGGGGAAAAAAAAAGTCATTCTCTATGAGTGTAGAATTACACATTGGCTGTTTTCTTATAGATTTGGATCATAAAAGAACTTAGAGAAAAAAAGAAAAAAAAGCACATAAACTTCCAGCCCAGCTTGGCTGGAGCAGCTTTTGTCCTGCATCAGTGGATGTAGTAGGGAACAGAGTGTGATATATTTTTATAATAAGGAACAAGAAAGACCCCACAGCTCTGATGGAAATCAAAGTCCACCCCACCAACAGAAAACTCCCACTGATGAGCCTGTTCCAAAACGGAGCTCAGCCCCAGATCTCCCCAAACACGCATTGTAAAATTATAATGAACACCCTTTTCATAGCATCAGTGACTCCTGCAACCTTTTCCCCCTTCTCCCTTTTTATAAGGGCTGCATCACATCCTAAATTCCATAACAGATGTTCTTTACAAGGCTAGAATAATTTACAATGAGTGTTGGGTGGGTAAGGAACTCAGGCTTTTCAAAATCCCTGGGTTTGCAGTGGACACATCTCGCCTGCAGCACGCACAGACTCAGTGAAAATTCCCAAGATCCTCTAACCCACATTTGGGAACTTTCCCAAACAGAAGTGGGTTTGACAAGCCAGCAAGTAGAGAGAGATAATTCTTAGAATTCAAAAGTCAGTAGAAATATTTAAATCTCCACAGCAAAATTCACTTTGGTGTCTGTTATTTCCTATCTCAGTTTTGTGCTGAGGCTCAGCACCGTTTTCACTCAGGGAGCAGATCCTTTTGACTCACCAGATTGAAGATAACCTTGCCAAAAGGGAACTTTCAAGAAGCTGCCCACTGAATTCACAGGGAATGAAAGGAAATCTGCAGTTCTAACAGCAACATCACCTGACAAAGTCTTTGGCATTTTAAATCAAAAAAAAAAAAAAAAATCTTTTCTGCAACTTCTTTTAGTGTTTTCGACAGCTGGATGTTTTACTGTATTCATAGGCAGGTCCAAATATAAATAGTAGTTCCTCTACTGACCCACATAGTTGGCCTATATTCAGAGTCTTTTAAGATGTTTCCATTAGCTGCAGAACAGTGTCAGGTCTTTCTCCAGTGAAATTTTATTTATGAGGTCTTCTTTCCCAGCACAAAACAGGACTAGATCAGCTGGAGTCAGGCTCCTTGCTCACAGCTGGAAGCCTGTTTTCCTCCTATCCTCCATGGACATGTACCTTTATCCTCAGTATCTTTCATGGCTGCATTTTTAGATGTAATTTCCAGTGCTGTGTGAAGAAAGGAGACTGAAAGAGAGGATAAGCCATAGCTAGAGGGAAGCTTGAGAGAATAAAAGTAAAGTAAGGAAGCTAGTGGAAGCTGAGGCACATGGTCCCACAATTACTATTTTTTAAATATTTTATAACTGCATTTACAAGAATCTTAACTCATCTGGCCTGTGAAATCTCCACTCCAGAGAATCCAGAGTAACTGAATTAATCTAACTACAAAACCCATGGCTGAAATCCTCTGGCCTTTGTCTGGGGAAGTCTTTCATTGGAGCTTTCAGCTGGAAAGAGACTGCAGGAATTTGTGGCTGTGGAGCACGCAGTTACAATAAATACATAATTCATCACGGAGAGGTTTGTTAAAACCGTTAGGAATAAAATAAATGTTCTTCTTTCCTATTGAAAAGAGATGTCAGTTTTTCTCTTACGATTACTAAAAGGGCCAGCCAGGGAGAATAAAGGCTTATTACAGGGGAAAGCATATAGAGCCCTTTTATGAACTCTGGCTGCAGCCCTTCTCTTTGTGAGACTCTTTGTTTCAGTTTGTTTTTCAGCAGCTGTATCTGATCTGTATCTCACACACTTTCATCCTGTGACAAAACACAGCTGCAAAGTGACTGCAAGTTTCTCATCTGTCCATCTCTGTGCATGCTCACAGATGGGACAGGTATGAGAAGTACCAAACCTGGCTTTGCGGCGTTCAATCTGATAAATGCTGGTACAGAGTCACGAGGGCTGGCTATCTCTTGGCTCATCTTTCTTGGAAGAATCAGTGATAGCATTGTGTCACCAAAGATGCTGAAGTTCACCAGTATGAAGTGAAGGCAATTACTGGCATAACAGAGTGCCTGGAGTTGCCATCCCTTAAACAGGGTTTTTAAGGACAGAAATATTTTGTTTTCAAATGCAGAGCAAGAAAACCAATCACCACGTGTTTAGTCTAAGCCGTCCACTCTGAAAAATCCTCAACACCCAGCCAGGAGTGGCAAGAGCACAACCAATGCGCTACAGGCTCGAGCATCTCCTTGCCTGATTTTTGATGACTTAGTTAAAAATATTACAGTGTCCCATTGTATAAAATGTGCACGTAATGCTTTGTTTAGGCAAAGCTGCCTTGAGAGAAAATTCTTGATTTTACACTGGTGGGGTTGCAGTGAATTCAATGCATCCTGGACCCCAAAGAAGAGCCATGGATATCCCACAACTTCTAGATTTGCCATCTCCCCCCACCAAGTATTTCCTCTCCTGAAGTTTCCTAGTTCCTCAAAGCACATTCTCTGTAATGAGCTGCTTACCACAGATGGGTTCCCCTATTTCAACCCTGCAAAAAGACCCCCAGGAACAGCCACTTCCCAAACATTCCCATGGAGCCCTGTCCTTCCTGCCCCATGTGCTGCTGAGGAATGCCACAACTGCCAATCGTGATTTGCAGAGAGGGGTCAGTCACACTAATGATTGCAATTTTTACCACTAATTACCACTTATTCAGGCACTAATGGACTTCATTGGCCAATGCAAGTCAATGCAAAAGCCTTTCCAATTTGAAAAGAAAGGTTTTAAGTTATTAAACACTGTGGATCTCAGGCAGTGGTAATGGTTCACATGCCCACATTTCTCTCCACAGTTAGAAAAAGCAATGTACAGCAACAGCACCTGCACCGCCTAAGTGGCCACATTTGACCTGGGCTGCACTTAGAATTTACTGCTCTCCTTACTTTAACTTTGGTTGCAATCAGCTAACAGAGTATACTGGCGAACACAGAACCAGAAAATCCCCAAATTTATCAGGGGACACCTTCCACTAGGAAATTGGAATTCCTGTCCAACCTGGCCTTGGACACTTCCAGGGATGAGGCAGCCACAGCTTCTCTGGGGACCCTGTGCCAGGGCCTTCCCACCCTCACAGGGAAGAATTTTTTGCCCAGTATCCCATCCAACCCTACTGTCAGTCAGTGGGAAACCATTCCCCCTTGTACTGCCACTACAAGCCTTTGTAAATACACTGTCTTCATCTTTCTTGTAGACTTTTCTTGGAACCAGAGAGAAAAGCTTAAATAATCAAATATTTTGCAGGATGGAAACTCTGAGTTATTTTTAGTGAAAGGATCAAAATTAGTTCATTAAGAAGTTCTGTCTGATAATGTCAAGCCATTCATATCTATAATTATTCTTTAATATTGTAGTAATTTTTAGAAGCTGAAAAGGGTTGAATTCTGAACATGGAGTCAAAATGAAAGTTGCTTTTTCAATCTCAAGTAGTATCAGTGTTTCCACTGAAAACTTCATCAAGATCAACTTCCCCCAAAGTTCTGATTTTGATGCCAAACCAGCATTTTCAAGAAGAACCATCTTCTGTTAAAATTAAAAATAAATATGAAGACCCCAACTAAACAAAACAAGCAAAACCCTCAAAGCACGAAACCTGGCTGCCTGGCAGCCTCCATCTCTCTAAAAATAACTGAGCCAAGTCAAATCCACCCACCTTCCCTCTCCATCACAAAGGCAACCTCTCACAGTTTGATTACAAACCTCAGGGCACGCTGTGGTTTCGCTTCCAGCTGTAGGTCCCGGAGTCGGGCTGATTACAGGAACACCCCATGACTTCCTACGCTAGAAAGGATTTTCTCAGAAAGAATTGGCCCACACTGCACTGCCAGCAGTTCTCTCTTGGCAAAAGGCTGTGATGGACATTGAGCAGAGCAAGCTCGTTCCCCGCATGGGCAGGTTCAAGGTGGAAGCCCAGCGCCATCTCACATCTGGCAGCCCAGCTGCTGCGCAGAGGGGTGACTTTCCCACCCTCTGGATGGAGGCAGCTGTGCCTGTAGGGCTTTCCAGCGAACATCATCACACCCATTTGAAGGAGCAAAAGCTTCTCTCGCTTTCAGGACTGAATTTTAAATCGTAGCTAAGAACGTTTTGGGATCTGAGCTCTGAATTTGTCATTTGTGGGGATGAGAGAATGCACTGGTTTAATTAAGAAACTGAACGAACTCAAAGGAAAAAAGGAGCAGCTTTCCCAGAAACTGATTTCAATACTGTTTTAGAAATCATTAATTATGTATTTAACTTTTTGCTTACTGAACAGTTCTTTCCACTCCCACACACAAATCCCACTGTTCCTCCACATTTGGGCAGCCCGGTCTAGTGGAAGGTGTCTCTGCCCATGGCATGGGGTTGGAACTGGAGGAGCTTTAAGGTCCCTTCCAACCCAAACCTTTCAGGGATTCCACAACTTAGAGTTGTGCAAAACCTTCAAAATTCTTGTTATTTGGTAGCTGTTACTTCCATTTTACACCCACTTTCCATGGGTGTGATTGACTTCAGAAAGAAGGAAAGTAGGGAAGAAAGGGAAATCCATGATCCACAGCAGGACAGGGAAGACAAGAAGAGCACACCCACGTTTCTCAGCTGCTGTGAATTTACAGGCAGGAGGTCCAGGGAAGGAGAGAAATCAGGTAACCCACTCTGGTGAAAACAGAGGTGTTTCCGGGTCACTAAAAATTCCAGAATTATTCCACATTTTCTCCAGTCTTCTTTTCCACTGCTAAGACCAAAACCTGCCCCGTCAGATGCCAACCAAGCTGTTACTTGTTTTGTTTTGCAGGTTGCTAAGGAGCAGGGCTGTTTTTGCTTACTTGCCTCCCTTGGGCTATTTCACAACACTTTGTAATATACACTGCTCTTTTTGCTGCACATCTGGTTTTGATTTTAGGTTTCAGAACCCCCTGTGAAAACTGAGATATTAGTTTTTCATATCTATCATCTAGACAAAGTGCATCAGCCTGTCAAACTGAGTGCACCGGTGAGACACATTTAACCCTCTCAAGTTACCCTCCCAAAAGCTATTTTCATTTGTCGTCGAGTTCAGATGGTGGAAGTAGCTCGAGTATTTTCTAATTTGCTGTGCGAAATTAGCTGCAACCACCATTAAATTTTAGGTATGAAATAAAAACTACCCATTCCTTCAAAACGTGCCGTTGGATAGGAAAGCCTCCTGCCTCACAAATGCTAACAAAGGGAGAGCCGTGCCATGGATTAATTGCTCGCCACCCCATTAGATGCTCGACAACTTCTCCCAAAGCTCCTAATCTTTCATTTTCCTTGGAAGCATCTGCTCCCAGAAAGCAGCTAACCAGCATGGAGAGGGCTTCTCCTCTGTCTCTGGAAAATGGTGTTGTGGGATGGCAGAACAGCCCAGTTTCTCCTTTGGGGCAGCAGCAAACACGTCCCTCAGCCCCAGCACTGGAGCTGGCCACAGGATCACAGAGTCACTGAGGCTGGGAAAGCCCTCTAAGATCATCCAGTCCGACCATTAACCCAGCACCACTAAACCATATCCCCAAGTGCCACATCCCCGTGTTTTCTGAACACTTCCAGGGATGCTGATCCCGCCACCGCCCTGGGCAGCCTGTTCCAATGCCTGACCACACTTTCAGTGAAGAAACTTTTCCTAATATCCAATCTAAACCTCCCCTGATGCAACTTGAGGCCATTTCCTCAACCACATACAAACAAAGGGATGGGGATAACATGTATTCCTGCTCTGCTGCTACCCCTAAACCAAGTGGCCCTGACCTAAGGCCTCCCCCAAAGCCTTTCTCCATACTCGCCAAGCAAAGCTCTGACAGAGAAGGGGTGGGCAGAGCTAACACTGTTACTTTAGTCTTCACCCATCTGGTCACAGCATCATTTAAAGTTGCAATTAAAATTTATATCACTAGGCTAAGGTCACTGGGAAAACTTCTGCCAAGAACTACATACATTTGACATCCTGCAGAGAAAAGAAACTGCCTGTGCTTTATCCTGATAGTTTGCTTTTCCCCACACCCTGAGGATTTGTCACCGTGCCCTTCTCAAGCCGCTCTGATGACTATCTGATCCAATAAAATTGGATATACCAGGGAATCCTCCTCTCTCAGCAGGCTCCACAGCCCCAGAGCAGGGTAATTCACTCTCTGGCCCTGCAGGCTCTGGCCCCTGCTCCTGCCCAGCAGTGCCAGGGAAGTCCTGTAGCACAGCAGGTTTAAACAGCACAAGTTTTTCTAAGAATCACCAAAACTATCTGTGATTATTTATTAAAAAATACCAGCCAGAAAAGGCAGGTCTGGCACCTGCACTTAGTGCTGGATGAAGTGCAGGCTGCTGGGGCTATGAGGGCAAGATTTCTAGATGGGAAGAGTGAGGTTTTCCACAGGACATCCACGTTCTTCAGCAATACCAGACCAACCCTAAATCCACAACCTTCATCTTCAACACTTTATGTGGATACAAAATTTGAAGTCTGATTTTCACCCTCCTCCTGAGATCCATCCCAGTAGTGTTAAACACTCCCTCAGAAAAAGTAATTGATGCTATGGAGCTTCATACCAGTAAAGAATAAACTTGGAGACTCACAAATTTTTGTCTCACAGACAAACAGCCCTTTCCTAAAAGGAGGACAATACCAGAGGACCACTTCACCATGGAGGGGATGTAGGTTTATAAGACTGCAGGGATGCCAAATATTGAGAATTTTAGAGACCTGCTGGGCTCTGGACATGATGTCAATGGCTACACCTGAAGGTACTGTTCCAGTGCTGCCCAGCTTCCTTCCTAACAGCTGAATGTACTGAATGCAGCTCAGCAGCCAAAGGGAGATGCCTGGGGGACAACTGGGCAGTGTGACACTGGATTTCCCCTTCCCCACCTCCTCCCAGACACAGCAGAATTCAGCCAAGCATTGGCAAACCCAGGGCCTGGCAGCCAGTTGTCCTCCAGTTTGGGACTTCAGGAGTGGGCCAGGGCTAATTGCTGCAGGGTCCCTGTGACCCACACGACCACAGACACTGTGATCCTGCAGTGCAGCAGAGATTGAGAGCATATGGGACAAAAATCCCCTGGAAAAATCTCAGGAGAAAGCACAGTTGGTGTCATCATTACCTCGTCACAGCTTCTTAACTGCTCCAGGGGAAAAAAATTGAAACAAAGGTATTAAATGTGGTAAACCACATCTTTCCATTCCTTTGCATCAAATCTAAACCAACCCAACGCTTGGAGCCCTCATATCCAATTTCCCCCCACACCCCTCTTCCCTTTGGTGTGGTCAGGCTTTTCCCTCCCACCAGGCCAGCCCTGGAACACGCAGGCAGCTCCCTCCACCCAGTGAGGGTCCTGCCCAAAAGCCGTCCTGTGGGGTGAGCTCACCGTGACCTTTCAGCAGAGCACAGCCCTTCGTCCCTCCCGTGGCTGGAGGGGCTGGTGGAGCCACAGCCCTTCGTCCCTCCCGTGGCTGGAGAGGCTGGTGGAGCCCCTTCTGCAGCCCGGGCGCTTCACACTTAACCAATTAATCTCTTCCCACGAGGCAAAGGCTGGGCTCAGTGCTCACTTCAGGCTAGTGGCTCGTCCTGATGGATGGGTGGCAGGGCAGGAGAGGGTTAAGGATATCATGGAGCAGTGGGGGCATAGGAGAGCTTAATCTGGAAGCAGTTTAAGTAACCTAAGGAGAATCTGATACAGACCAAAGACACACAAGTACAGATGCATTTAATAGAGGGCTCTCTGCGCTCGAGATCTGCAGCTGAGACTCCTGCAGCAAAATGTGCTGTTTGGAACATCCTGTGCTCCAACCACCATGGCTATGGGAGGGATTGGAGCCAGTATTATGTGCTGGTGCTCTGGAGGACAGAATGTTCACTTCAGACACACGTTTGGGGGATGTATATTTATGCATAGATTTTGGGATGCAGCACATCCCACTGCGAACTTGGACAGCAGCTCGCTCTTCCATCTAAGAATTCCTCTCTTAAGAAATCCCAGTGTTGTGTAAATAAGGGCACAGCCGGGGCTGTTCCAGCAGCAGCTGAGCCAGGTTGAGACGTTTCCACCTCCAGCCTGCCCACAGCTGTGTATCCACTGCCCCCCATTAGGGGTTACCACCCTTTTCCATGAGCCTCATAACCACATCTGCAGACACTCCCAAATCTGGCTCTCTCAGAGGGATCCAGCTTAGCTTAAGTACTTTTTAGT
>WBMY01000651.1:322792-386094 GCA_013397315.1 Donacobius atricapilla | reverse complement strand
TTTTCTTTTTTTTTTTTTTGAGCTAACTCATCTTGAGATTGATAGTTTCTTGACTCAGTTCAGCTGCAACTGGAGCAGCATCTCTGACCACACTCCAATAAAACTCTTGCAAAATTGCATCTGTCAGTCTCTTCAGTCAAAGCCTGTAAGAGTATTCTAAAGACAATATATTTAATATTAATCTCCTACATATTCTTTTGTGTGCTGTCTAGTGTTTCCTAGGCAGTACTGGAGATTTAAATACCTCATGGTGGACGGATCACTTTTGTGTGCAGCAGTCTTTATTCTCCAGCACTTCACTTGAGATAATCAACACTCTGAAGAAACCATTACAAAAAAAAAAAAAGCAAACCCAAAACCTCCAGTGCCTTCCTCTTCCAGAGAATTTATGTTTTCCCTTAGGTGCAAGAATCCAGTAAGTCACTGGGGAACTTGATCAGAGACTGCTGATGCATTTACACTCTTGGTATTATTACTCGATTTCATTTTCAGTTGTTGGCATATGGGACTGAGCAGGGCTGTGCAGCCAGGGCCTCGCCTGGCTGTGCCAGGAGGCAGGAAAGGTACTTTGGGGAGACACAAATATTTGCTTCGCTGGTCTCTGTGTTTGGCTCCCAAGTAGGTTTGATTTGTATTCTGGGCCGTGCTTGTGCTCTCAGGGAACACACAAAACTCAGGCCAATTGTATGAGATGGGAGTACAAAGAGGAGCCCAGCTCAGGCTCTGACATTTAGCAAGCCAAGAGGTTTGAAAACGGAGCCAAGTCCATTGCCTGGCTTGGCTGTACGAACCAAAACACAGGCCTCGCCACTGGAATTGATTATAGACACATGAAAAGAAAATACATAAAATGATACATAAGGTTCTTGTAACCCCCAGGAGCTGATGCCAGAATGCTCTCGTTGGCTTGGTCCTGCCCTGGCTCGACACCACGGTGAGTGCAGAGCTCAGCCGAGGCCGTGCTCGAGTTTTCAGCAGATTAACTCTTCAGGCCGGGTCACAGCAGCCCTTGCCGCCTGCTCCAGGTCTGAGTCTTCCCCCAGCCCCAGGGAAAGCAGCAGCTGAGTGTGAGCGCAGGATTTACAGCCCTTCAGCTGGCGCAAAAGGTGCTATCTCTGCCCACAGGAGGAAAGGAAATGGAATTAAAGGAGATTAGGAATCCACACAGCAGAGCAGCCAGAAGGTTGTTTATGCTACATGTAAAATACCCCATGAGGCAGCCCCACATAAAGTGTATTCTTCCTCTGCGGCAGATCCCAGGTACCCCTCAACACAAACTGAGGGCTTTGGCTGGCATTTCTTAGCTTAATTGCAGCTCATAATTTAGCTAGGAAGCTTAACCCATAAAGACCACTCCGCTGATTTAAACAACAAAACCCAGCAGGCACTAAAATGTTACGTTCCTTGGAAGACTGTGAGTTATTAACAGTATTTTTTCAAATGCAAAGATTTGTGCCTTTCTGTAGAGTCTCACTATTCTCCACAAAGGCACTTTTTTCTCAGTTTGAAGTATTTAGCATGGTATGATTAATGTGACACTTTCAGGAAGGGCTCGAAAACAGACACAATTTTACTGCAATACCAGTGAGACTCAACATTTCCCTGGAAATGGGCAGAACTAAGATGATGTTAAGCATTTTCCAGTAACCCTTGTGCAAGGTGTTGGGACCTTTCGGAACTGAACCCTGAAAGGATTGTCTGAAAAATGGATTAAGCCTTTATCCAAAAACCTCAAAAACTGAGCTACCACCGCTAATTTGCTTGTGGACAAGCACCTTTCACTTCTGAAACACCAAACCCAAGGGCTTGAAGCAAATAAAATATTCCTGGAAAAGGGCACTGAGATGATCTTTAAGGTCCCTTTCAACCAAATCATGCTGTGATGCCCTGAATACTGGAGTCTAATATTCCGGAATATTGTATCTCCTCAGGAATTAGTAATTTGCTACTAACGCAGTTACTCCTATAGCAATTTCCCTTCAGATTTCAGAAACTCCTTTGTTCTGCTAACAGAAGGCGGGAGTTCAACAGCGCACTCAAACTCTCCCAATTTAACTTGAGGTTTAGTCTTTTCTAATTCAAAGACATTTCATTTGAAAATGTTTTTGCTGTATAATAAACAGATAATAAACAGATTCTTGGTTTCCTACAATAAAAAGAGAAAAAGACTGTAAACGTCAAACTTTTAAAAGGGCAATTGGGACTATTCTCTGATTTTATTCTTTGGCTGTGGAATCTATACTCATTAAAAGTGAAAAGTTGAGTTCTGATTACTATTTGTGCTGTAAAAACTTGCATTTCTACCTCAAATGAAAGGCAAAATGGGCTGATGTGCTTTCACTTTTTGGTTTTAGACCTTTTTTCCCCTTCTTTTTGCAATATGGCACCAAAATGCCAAGTTTGGATTTACTAGAGTGCAAAGAAACAAACAACGAATGTTACACTCTTTTAAAAAAAGCTTTCTGAAATGAAATACTTGTATTTAAAGATGTAAGATACTGAAAACATTTTACAGGCTATGAATTTTAGCTACTAAGTGATAGAAAGGGTCACAAAATGGCCCAACTCTTTCCTTGCTATGAATCATCCTGATGTGCTGATGATCCAAATATGTAATTCTTCCCTGTTCTGCTATATTTTTCTAAAGAAGCATAATAGATAAATACTAAAAATACAATATAATTGAGTTGCAGGCATAGATGGAGATTGGATTCCTGACAGCTAGCATGAGATAGACAATAATCTAACCTGATGGGAGAGGGCAAGGAACAAGAAAATGTTTCCATCCCCTCATTTTACTATTGGAAATGGAAATATGACATCGCATGAAGGTCATATTTTGGAAGATGCTGAGCTTCTGTACATTCTGTTGTCTTACTATAGTAACAAGCATCCCGAAAGCCCGAAACATAGGATTTTATTTGAGGCTGGGGAAGGGTTGGCAGAGGCAGGACCCACATCCCGGGCTGATCCTGCTGTGGATGTGCAGCATCTCCCTGCTGCAGCTGCGGCCCTGCCCAGGCCGGGCACACCCTGCTCCCCACGGGTTTTGCCAAATCCTAAATGTCGAGCTGGCTGCTCTCAGCAGAGCCCAATCAAACCTTGTGCAAATCAACAGCACATGGAGGAGCTTTCCCCACGCTCCCCACGGCTTTTGTTCAGTTTGGCTGCAGAGTTCGGAACATCCCGCGCTTTAAAGGGTGTTTGGGAGCTCTGCTTTCTCCTACAGCTTGGAAAAAAAATCCCCTTAATTATTATTTCATTAAAACTGTTATTTTGAAACTTGTTTTCGTTCCTAAAGCAGAGCCATAATGCTCCAGCCAACACTCTCAAGGCAAACATATTTAACATAAAATGGTTTTTAGAACAAACCATTAATTTCAAGATTTCCTGGTAATATATGTTGCTGTTAAAGCAAATATTTTTCCATAGGTTTTGAGTCTGTGTTATCAGGGTTGCAATAAATTCTGCTGTTCCCACGTAAAATCATTAAAAATAGAAAGGAATTATGTGTCAACTAAATTATTTCTGTTGGATCAAATGAATGAATCTCATCCTTATTTTCCAACCTTAATTGTAAACATTTTTTGAAGGAACTGAAAAATATGTAAATAGGAACAATCACTTGAAATAAAAATATGCAGGGCACGTTCTGAAAATATTGACATGAAGTGATTGGCATTATCAGAGGATCTCTTTGCCTCGAGAGCTCTCAATGAAATTAAATTGTTTCTGACAAGTTCCTGAAGAAATGTTTCAGTTCAAATGAAACCATATTTTCAAAGAAAAACATTTTGGAGACAAACTGTGCGTCCCCCTCTTTAGTGCAGAGTCCCTCACGACTCAGGAACAGAGGGGAGCTGTTTGCCCTGATGGGACTTTCAGTCTGAATTTGCCTATTTTTAGTGTCAGTGGCAACCTGGGGATTTTGCTTGCTTTTCTTGTTTGTTTTTTCTCACTATGAGTAATTTGTGCTGTAGATTGATGTTGCTGCTGTTTGTAAACAGTGGGTTGTGAGCTGTTCCTCAAAGCTAGAACGGGTTTTACCAGAAGGGAGCTCGGCTTTTCCTTTAGTTTTTCTTTCTGTGTGTTCAGCTACACACTCAATTCCACGTATTCTTGTAAATGCAAGAGCAGAATAAATGTGGGAACCACAAGACTTTCAGCTGCCCCACCTCATTCTCACCCCAGAGGTTTCTAAACTGCTGCTCACAGCCAACTTCTGCACATATGCACGAGCAGCAAACCACGGCTCCCTCTGGGCCATGTCTTGTCTCCGCACTCATTTGCAGCATTTTTCTTGGGACAAGTCTCATGGGATGGATTCGGAGGCTGTTACTTATTTTTGCAACATGGCTGTACTGAAATGGGGAAAATTCAAACTAGGACACGAGCAGTAGAAACAGAAATGAGAAGGCAAATGAGTTTCACACACACACACCTTTTAAGCTGGGGTTTCCAAGCCCCTCAGCCTGAGGGTCGGGGCTAGTTTTGGGTTCCCCTTGTGGGTCCTGTGGATTAAGTTGTCCATGTGAATAAAACACGTGGCTGGACGTAGCTGGATTTTAAGTTACAGACATTTTAAGCTCTACTTTAAACATCCCCCCTCTTCTCCAAGACAAAATGTTGGTAAAATGATGGGAGAGGCCGTGTAATACTTCCAGAAGATCAGCTGTGCTGCGTGTCGAGGCTCTCTTCTGCTGTTTCAGCACTTCAGGCCAGAAACTGGAAGTGAAAAGGCATCTAGCTGGAAGAACCCAGAATCAAGAAGTGTGGAGCCAGGTTGCAAAAGCAGGAAAACAATCAGAGGGAAGTAGGTGACCAAAAAGGAGGAAGAAGATGTTTCTAAATAATGCTTGTGTTTGTCTAGCTGGGCAGCAGAGTTACCAGCTGGCCAATGCAATAAAAGGAAATCTGCATTTAACCCCGTTTCTCACAGCAATGGATTGAAACTTCTCCTGTGGGAGTCATTGGTCACTTCTGCTCTCCCCAAAGGTATCCATAAGAATGCTGTGGATTTCAGCTGGTAAATTTTTGGCCTATAAAGGAGAGGGCTGAAGAAATGCAACATTATTTCATAAGAGTTTCTCAATAACAAGATTTTTGATCTTCCTAACATTACCCAGAAATAAAACAGATATTTTCTGCTCAGCTGAACCCAGCTGGCTGTGTGGAAAACATTTCAAAATCTGCCACAAATCTTTGGGTTTTTTCCTGATGTCTGTTAATTTAGTTAAAACAAATCAATTAAATGTCCTAATTACAACTGAGATATATAATTACATTGTGCACTCACTTCAGTGCATGCTAATGAAGCAATCACCACCTTCTTATTAGTCACTCTGGAAAACTAAACCCAAGTGAGAGCTGAGAAATGTTTTTCTGTATCTTCAAATTAGGCACTTGGTCCATTCTTTGCTTGTTTCTAAACTTGAAACTTGAGCAAAACAGGCAGAAAAAGATACAGAATCATTATATTATATTTTTCTCCTTATAGTAAGAATTCAAGAGGAATTATCATCCCCTAACGTGGATCAGCTTGGAAATTAGAGACTATTTTTAACATGTGTGTTAATATCTTGTTAAAAAGCTTTAGCAAATGAGTATAAATTTTAAAAAACAGTACACAGCTCTTTGAAAATTAATTTTCCATAATGTCTAACTCTGTATAAGCTTCTGAACAGGTAGGGCATGATTTTAAAATATTGGGAAAATAATCTGCTGCTGGATATTGAAATCTTTTGGAGGTGGGAGTGCTCAAACTGCTGGTCCCTGTCATTGCTGTTTCCTACCAAGAGCAAGCGGCTCTGGACTCTTTTTACCTTGAGTACATCCTCTGCTTTCCTTCATCCCAAATCTAACTCAGATGAGAAGTATTTTAGTGAATGTGCTTTGCCTGCCTAAACAGAAATATTAGAGCAGCTACTTAAATGGTAATTGATAAATGCATGAAATTATTACCATTCAAACTGCAAATCAGTTAGCAAAATTCAATGAAGGTTTAAGCATTTCATTGCATTAATGATATAAATGCATAAATTTACAGAGAGCAGCATCCAGCCACTTGGCAGCCTTCCACTGTATTTACTTAAAGGTGATAATGCATTTAAAAAGCACTTGGAGCAGAGTATGTATTAAACACTACTAAACTTGCAGAGATTTATTAGCACAGGCTTTTAGACTGTCTCTGCCCTGAAGCAAACTTATTTTTATTTCTGAAAATTAAAAAAATAGAGCAATACATCATTTTAAGAAACATCAGCAGGGTCAGTATGGGAGTTATCTTAAAATCCAGTATTTCTTCATGATAAGTGCAGGTCTGTAGCCTTTAGCTCGTGTGGGACTGACTGATAACACTGCCCCAGAAATGCTGATAATATCCACAGGATGTTCATTTACACATTAGTGAAAGAATGGAAGTTTGGAAAATTCTCTAGGATCTCCAGAGATTTATGATCTGGCACTTCCAGCACCTTAAAGTGCTCTGATTTCTCAGACAGCACTGAAATCCTGTCATGTCCAGACAAAAATCAGGCACTGCCAATTCTCTGGAGAACTTCAGCTGATGAACATTATTAATTCTCACAGCAGATGTGAGCAAAGAGAGTAGGAAAATATTTGCAGGTATTTGCAAAAGTGTGCTATGAGCATTTTTAGGGTAGAGTGGATGCAAAAGGAAATATCCCTAATATTGAATGTGGATATCAGTGTAAACCAGCAGGATATGTGCCTGCACCACTATCTACACTGAACAGAAATCCACAGAGCTTGGAAAGCAATGGGAAGCAGGGCTTGGGACTCCTCTTTGAGCCGGAATAAAACAGTGTGATAGAAGTGGTTGGTCAAACAAATGTGGGGACCGTGTGTGTCGTGTGTCACGGCAGCTTGGGATGGACCCCATTGCCTCATTTCAGCAACAGTACAGCAAACACTGTTTGTGGCTGGAGGATCAAATCCGAGGGAACTCACCCACTGTGAAGGGTTCACCTCCTCCATTCCCACGTGTCCAGGCTCCTAAAGGCACCCAGACCTTAAAAACAAAAAACCTTCACTTCCATGCGGAGGACATGGAGGACATGGATGAAGGGTGGCATTTCTTGTCACCCAGCAATAGCACAAGGCACAGCATTCATGTCCCAAAAAACTGTGTCAGGGCTCTCTCTGAAGTCCACCACACCATCCTAATTAGTGCTTTCAGTAAGAAACAACACAAATTAGTGAAAATCTGCAGCATGAGCCTTCCCAGTTCTCACCAAGGAACTCAGAGGTGCTGGAGGCATCCTGAAGCCAGCACAACTCCTGCAGGCTGCCACGGTGAAATTCGGACTGTATCATGCCTGGTAGGGTCAGGAACGTGGAGTGCACGTGTAAACACAGCCTGTCTGATCCGCTCCACAGAGACACATCCTGCCCTTGGGCTTTTGGGTCTAGAGTGACAGGGCAGGCACCCTCCTCCTGCCTGGGACATGTTCGGAATGGCTGAGCCGCAATGAGCAGATGACAGAGATTTCTCTCTATTTTAATAGTTTTCTGGCCAAAATCCTCTGTAGAATTTAACTCAGCAAGATCTTTAAATACAACTGAGAGCAGAATTTGGCTCAGGGAGTGTTTCCCCATTTTATTCCCTACAGCTTTTCATTACCACCTTCTAAATCTGTAACGAAACCAGGAGTGTTTTTACCGTGCTCTGTATGAGAGCGTTGCTAATAAGTAGCTCCATTAAAAATAGTAAACATAAATCATTTATTCATTTTATGCATTTTTAAGTCCACTTGAGAATATTTTTGGCCGAGCCAAGGCACAAGTGAGGGTGTTAATTATTATCTTACTAGAGCAATCAGTTAATAAGGCAGTTAGGAGAGATGTTTGTTAGGAGGTTCTGGGGTGCCCGGAGGCTACTGAAGTCATTGTCTGGGAGAGAACACGACCGCTGGAGCTCGCAGGAGTCTGGTGGCACCAACCCAAAGCCCTCGAGGCCTCTGTCTGCAAATTAGCTGAGAGGAGAGAGCAGACACCAGGTCTGAGCAGGGAGTTGTAAACAAGAGGTAGGAGCTCCCAGCGCAGGCCCTCACGGAGAAGAGCGGTGGCTGGGGCCCCTGCGAGGAGGCTGGACGGGCTCAGTCAGTGCGGTGGAGATGGGGAGGGAACTCTGCTCGGTTTCCTTCTCCCCGCACACAGCAGCAGCCTTTTCTGGCCTCTGCTGTCTCCTCAGGCCAAGAAACACCGCTTCCAAAGCTGAGCACCTTGGAGCAGCTCTGCTCTCCCTGGCCCGTTCGTCCCTTGTGAGGATGCACATGTTTTCAGTCTCCTCCAGGAGAGAGGAGCTCCTTTATTCACTGTCCTGGCCCACCAGAACTGTGTGGACATCCAGACCAGCGTGGTGCTGACCAAATCCATTCCCTGACTGTCCATGGCCAGAGGGCTTTTGCTCCCACTGTGCTTCCAGAGAGGAAGATCCCACTAAGCCCACTCTGGTAAGTGGTGCTTCAATCCAGAGGCCAAGGACGAGAGTGAATTTTCAGATTAAATGCTAAAGGTTCAAGGAGAGCAGTGCATTGGGGCATCCTGCTCTTCTTCTGCCTGATTTCTGCCTGTTGAGTGCTCAGTAACTTCTGTTCTGCACTCACCTCTGCAGCAGCGGGTGCCAGGAGCCAAACATCTCCATGAGTGACTTGCAGGAGGGAGGTTATCCCAGTTTCCCAAAAGTGAAGGAAAACCACAGCTGTCTGCCCTCAGCCTGGGGTGTGTCAAGGAACCTGTCCACAAGGGAAGTGTTTCTGGTTATGAATTACATGCTACAACATCCCTGTGACTCTCTTAGGGATGCACTCCGAGGTGCTCCAGAGGAAGCCTGTTCTAGTAGCTGAATTCTCCCTGTGGGATGGAAGAAATATTAGAGGAATTGCCAGAGAAGGGAGAGGGAAAAGCCACTTTCTGATGTACTTCAAAGCCAAATAATCTGGCTCCTTCTGCCTGACATCCACAGGGGATGATCTTATGCAACTTCAAAATGCTTAAACTGATTTGCAGCACAGAAATAATTTTAAAATGCTGCTCCTTTTACTTGTCCTCCCTAATCCAGTTAGCCCTCGAAATATGGCTGTAGGAGAGAGATCCTGTTTCACTTGCACGTGGGAAACCCTCTTTACTTGAGAAAAAACAACAAGTCCAAGAACATATCCCAGATCTATCCTACAGTTTGAGATAGTACCTAAGCAGAGGCCTGTTCCTTGTCAGTGAGGGAAATACTGTCATTCCCATTTTGCAGATGGGAAATTGAGAAAGAACGGGTTGAAGAGCTAATCCAAGGACACAGAAAAATCCATAATAGGCTGAAAGTGACCCCACACCTCCTAACTCCATCCAGTGAAATTCCTGTTGGGCAGATTGCTTTTTCTTTCAGGAGATTCAGTAAAGCTGCCACCAAATCTAGCATGACGAGACCAGAGCTGACACAGTCCCCGGGAGCTCCCTCTCCAATGAGAGAACGTAGATGGAAAATAAATATTATATACATTTGATTCATTATTTAATATTCTATCAGGGTTTTTGCTGGAATGGCTGGCTCAGGAGCACAACCTTAGTCAACGATTGTCCTGACAGAGCCCCATCTCTCTGCCAGAGAAACCCCTCCTTCCCACAGACAGGGAGATATTTCAGAACTATCATTCTGTAGAGTTCAATCGACACTCCAGAAGATGACTTTGCTTTTAAAGAGATTAAGTTGATTCTTCACCATAAATTCAGTAGCTACCCCAACTATGCCTCATTGAGAAAACTTATTCTGACAAGAGTCATGAATTATAACCAGGATAAAATGTTTCATTAAAATACAGATAAGGGAATTTAGGAAGCAAGGGGTTTGTATGGGTAAAACCAATTTTGCTGCAAAAGCAAATCCACAGCCATTTTTCAGGTCGCTAAGTTGAAGTCCGGGTGTTATAAATCCATCATCGCTGTTTTCTTACAGCTATAGTAGCTGACACATCTGAATCCCTGGGAGCTAAAAGCATGCCAGGAGAAATGAGCACCATCAAAACACATCAGGAGGAGACGTACAGCGAGGGCTATAATGTACCTGACTGCTGACGGGACAATATTGGCTTCCCTTCCCCCAGAGTTCATCATCAACCACCGCCTGTCCGTGAAGGAATTGATTTAAGGGTATCAATTAAAAATTAGCCCCACTGCCACTAGGGAGATGTGTTTAAGCATAATTCATGCAAAATGCTTAATAGCATTCTTTTTGAGGTTCAGTTGAGTGTCCCTGATGATGGTGCATGTGCAGCATTCCCACTTCCAGAGGAATATAAATGATTCCCTCCTGCACTGCCCTGTTGAAATAGTTGTAAAATCTTGATTACTTCCATGTCAGTGGGGTTCAGTTCAGAATAGAATAGCCAGAAAATTATCCCTCCCTCCCCCACAAAACATTACTATTTCATTAAAAAAATATGTTAATAATTAAGCAAACAATTGTGGATAAAATCATCTCCAAGTTTTTGTTTTTCTGGTGAAAAATGAGCGTGTGAAAAAAGAGCTTCTTCCTCACAGTGTTCAAAGGTCATGTTTATGTCTACATTCAAGTAAACAACATATTTGTCAGTAACATTTTGATCCAGAGCATTATTTGCCCTAGGTGATAATCCAAGTTAATTTACAAGCAAAATGGGATCATAACTTCAATCTGTGAAGGAAGGAACTCCTAGGGATTACTGCCATGCCATCATTAAGCGTCAGGCACTTCTGCAAAAATCCATGTCAAGAACAAGAGTTTCTAATGGCTCTTGTCAGCTGAAATACCCCAAAATAGAGGTACCAAGGTTTTGAAACTGGGTTTGTCTCACACCCCTCAGTGCTGGGTGATTTTGTGCCTTTCTGCTCTGTCCCAACACGCTGCCACCCACAGCGTGTGACTCAGGACAGGGAAGAGGAGAGCTTGGGGTCAGCTCTGGGGCACGACAATGATCCATCAGGAAAGCTCCCTGTCCAAGCCAGAGAAGTTCCCAGGAAAAAGCACAGCAAAGCTGGGGAAGAGGAGAATCACTCTGCAACTGGTGTTTCAGGTATCTCTAACCTCTGTCCCCAAGAACCCTTTCTCCTCATTTTTTTCCAGAATTTTGTGATGCTAGCATGTAAATAATGAAGTCAGAGACATATGTAGAAAAGACTCAAATTCAGTATTATTTTCCCCTTTTTTTAAACTAATCTGGACAGTACTGTAGGAACTTGGTGCTTCAAAATCTGAATTTTGTAATATGTTCTTGGAAACCTTTTGTATTTTAGAAGCCTATGTATAATATGTTCTATTATGAGGACATTCCGCCACTCTAAATGCATTAATATTTTAGGTATGCAATACTACCACAGTTTCAAAAATAAACATCTGAAGAAAACTCTGGGGTTTTAAAAATAAGACATTTGTAGCTTAATGTTGTTCAAAGAAATCTGGAATGGTATTAATCATTTCAGTTACTCATTGATTTCAATACAAATGTACTGTGAGATGAATACGCATCCACTGGTCATGTTAACCTGCCTTCACCAAAAAATAGTATTTCATGTGATACAATGAAATGCTACAAATATGAATCATTGCCTTCTAAATCTAAGCTAAAGCCTTTAAAAATGATGTGGGTGATTTTTTAAAGTAACTTTTCCATATATTTTGCAATAATTTTGCCTCTATTTTTAATGCTTGCTTTATTTACGCATTTAGAAATCTCTTTCTACAGCCATTCAAAATAATACTGAAAAGTCAGTGCCTGGTTACTCATTTCTTCGTGCCCTGAGAGCTCAAAGGCCTGTGCAGTGTCAGGGACTCTCACAGCAGGAAGCAGAAGGATGAATTTGCAGGGCTTTTGCTCAGTACCCTGGAACTAAACTCCTCTCAGAGGCAGAGGATGAGGTGTGGGGCTGAGTTCCTCACTGCTGCTGGCATCAGGAGCACCGGGAGGGAAGCAAGGGCACCTGCAGGCTTTCAATACCCGCCTTGGCCGCTGCATCAGCCTGGAGAGCTGTGCTTTTCGGAGGAATGGGAAGCACCGATCTGCTTTTTAGCCACAGCTCCTAATTCTCGCGTTCCACCCAATGATGCCATTATTTGGCGATTGGCTTGAGCAATTCTCTATTTATTACTGGATTGGTTTTCCTTTTGTTGCAAGAATGGAGCTGACAGCTAAACACATGTACCTACATTATGAAATCCTGCTTAACAAGGAAGGGCTAATTAAGCTGTTAGAGTGTTGGCCCATGCCCTGCACGACTGCGCTGCCCTGGGAGGGACAGGGATGTGACGCAGCCCTCGGGGACTCGGCAATGGGAACGTGCCAAGAGAGACAAGTGCCTTTCCAGCCAGACATTGCAGGAGTCCTCCTGCCGTGGCCAGAGCCGCCATCACCTCCTCAAGTCCCAAAATCGTGCACGCAATAGGGAGCGCAGACACTCTCACACAGCTTTTCTAACAAAGCGACCCTGAGGGCACCGCGTCGGAATTTCTGTGTGAAGCTGTCTAAATCCAGCTGCTCACAGCTAAACCTTTCTTTGGAGTTCAAAGTTTATGGTTTGGTACCCCAAGTGACTCCTCCACACCCTGGCTGGGATGACCACAGCCAGCAGCACTGAGCTTTTGCACATTCCCAGCACTTCCCGGGAAGTGTCTCAGCCGAAGGACTCTGAACCCTCCTTGCTATTCCAAGAGCATTACATTATTCCCGATGTAGTAGGAATAAAAAAAAAAAAAATTGTATTGTAAAATGAACACAGGGTAGCCTTTTTGCACAACAAAAGCCTCCAGCCACAACACCAGCAAGAATTAAAACCACACTTCCAAGATGTCCATCTACAGTATGTATTTTATCATTATTCTGCAGACATATGTTTTGTGTGACTTGGTTCATTTATTTCCTTTTTGTTTTCAAAAGTTAACACATGGCCCTGAACAAAAATTACACTTAATTTTTTATTTGTTCAACTCAGTTAAAATCACAGCACTTGCTTTGTAGAGTTTTACATAACAATGTGCTGCTTTGTATGACTTTTATGTAATTTAATTTCAGTAAACTAGCCTGAAATAATTTAGACTGGCTACAGAGAGTTTGTGTATTCAGTGTTAGGGACTTGCATTTTACACATTTATTCATGTCAGACTTAAAATTTGATTTGAGTGTGGGAGTTAGCAGCTTCCCTGTTCCTACATAGAGATAAAATCCACAACAGGTGACAGGATAAATTCTTCCATCCCATCCAGGACTACGAGGGAGGGCTGCTGAACTCTGGTGCTCATCTATTCAAATGGAAGACCACTGAAAAAGAAAAAAGGTGGTTCAGGAAAACCATTTCACAAGTTTAAAGGGCTGGGAACTGTCTTATGGCAGGCTGGGATTGCCTGATAATGATGGTTGCCTGATGGACAGACTGGATGAAGGAGACAGTTGACAAATGGGATGATGACAGTCCCTCACTGAGCTCTCTGGACAAAAAACAACAAAATGTCAGCAGGAATAAGACAGACTCTATAAATTAGGGGAGAAGGCGTGAGCTGGAGGAAACATGGACATCTCAAAGCTGCTGACCAAGACACACAATACACTGTGCAGCAGTCAGGAAATCAATGCAGGTTTCCTCAGTTATTGTTTTGTCCAGGTTTGTTGTTAAGAGTTTTGGACAGACTCAAAGGATCCCTTTGGAGGAGCTGCCCTCCTGCTGAGCAAGGCTGGACTTCTGGGAGTGTGAGGGGGAAATGCAGGGATTGACACATCCTGAGGGTGAGATCCTGGTTCTGTGGCAGAGGAGCAGTGTGGCTGGTGCTCCTGAAAGCCTGGAAAATATTCGTGTGACCACACGGTGAGGGGAGTCTGAGAGGGAGATGGCCCTGAGCACTGGGAAAAACACCTTGGCCGAGCTGGGGTAGCACCACGGGAGCCTTTCCTGGCTCTGCTGTAGCAGGGGATCAGAAATGAGACAGAAGTGACTCACAAAGAATGAAAACATTCAGCACGGGCACCCAAGGTGTCAGCAGGAGAACCCCACTGCGGGTCTGGCTGCAGCAGGACGTGCCCACACGGCGCTAAGCAGTCGGTGCCAGATCACTTTCGAAAGCAGCGGCTGATTCTTTCTGAAATTGCTTCCCCAGAACTGACTGTTTCTTGCGAGGCAGCCCCTGGAAATCAAACGAGCCGTCAGACTTGTACCACTCGCGTCGGCATTTCTTGTCCTTCGTCTGCTTTTCTTCCTCTTTTTGTGCCTCTTCTGCTTTCGTAGCGACGGCGTGCGGAGCAGCGGGGCTCTGACATCAGAGCTGGAGGCGGCTGCGACACAGCCAAGGCGGACGAGCAGGGGAGGAGGAAGGAGAGGAGGAGGAAGGAGGGAGAGGAGGAGGAAGGAGAGCAGAGGAGGAAGGAGGGCAGCAGCGGAGGAGGAAGGAGGGCAGAGGAGGAGGAAGGGCAGCAGAGGAGGAGGAAGGAGGGCAGAGGAGGAGGAAGGAGGGCAGCAGAGGAGGAAGGGCAGCAGAGGAGGAGGAAGGGCAGCAGCGGAGGAGGAAGGGCAGCAGCGGAGGAGGAAGGGCAGCAGCAGACACGAGCAGCTGTCCCTCCCTCCGTGCCTCCCGGCCCCGCTGGCAGCAGGACCCCGCACTGCGCTCCCCATCCCGCAGCTCCCACCCAGGGCCGCTCCCTCCTTCCTGCAGCGGCAGCGACGCTGCAGCTCCAAAGGCTCCAAGCGCTCCGCACGCATGTTTTAAATCACTGATAATTCATTTTGATACGCCTTTTCCTTGGATCCGTAGACAAAATCAAAGGCAGGTTTCCCTGGGAGATACACATCGAGCTCTGGCGTGTTGCAACACAGCTCGTAGCAACCAAGGGAGAAATCAGTTCTCCTTTCTACGGCATTTGGTTGAAAAACAAAATAATTTCATTGTACCTTAGGAAAATCAGCTTTAGTAGATTGGTGAAGGCGACTTCCTCTGTATTTTTGCGGCCTGACCAACCTCAGGACCACAGCTCCAGTCAAGATTAAGCCCATTGTCTAAAGAGATCATTATTACACTTAGATTCCTATTAAGGTTTCATGGTACGAAGAGGAGGGGGTTGGGAGGAAAGTAATGAAGTTACAGGCCTTTATTGTACAAAGGCAACTGGAGACTTTTTTTAGGATGCTATCTATCAGCCTGTCTGGCAAATGTCTGCCTAGTAATAATGTATCCGTCTGCTGAAACAAGCCTAAATAATGCATCATTACATCAATAATTAATAGGCACATGGGTCAACAAGTTCAAGATTGTTACAGGCAAAGGAGATGTGAAGGAAATGGCTCATTCCCGGCCCTGCCAGGCCCCACAGGGCAAGCACAGCTTTGCAGGAAGGCGATGGAGGAGTGTTGGCAGCCAAATGCCAGAGCAGCATGTGCAGGGACGTGGCTCGTGTCTGCTCAGTCCCCACTCACTCACCCAAAACAGGAACCCACCAGGATGGAACTTCCCACTGAGCAGAGGAGGAGAAGCAGGGAGAGCATCCCATACTCTTGATTTGGGAACCCAACTTCTCTAACCACATTCAAGAGCCCAGATGAAATGTGAGCCAAGTAGATAGTGCTGATTTTAGTGCCAGCTGATGAGAGCAACAGCTGAGGTCACCTACTGACCAAAAAAAAAAAAAAAAAAAAAAAAAAAAGCTGTGCCTGAAGTAACCTGAGGTATTTTAAAATGGAAAGAGAAAAGAATCAAAGTTACTGTATGAAAATGAAATCAGAATCAGAGGGGATGTCAAAATAGAAATACAGAGGCCATATTAATGATAACATCATTTTCCTGAGAGGAGTTCTGAAAATCAGAGTACTTTGGTAATTGTAATTCCTCACTCAAACCAGGAGGGTGGGCTTCCATCTGATTCAGAAGCCTCCTGACATTATTTGGGATCCAGGGACAAAAATGCAAAACTGAGGTTGCTATTTGTAAAACAAACAAAAGAAAGAAGGCAAACCACAATTGTGAAAACTTCATCCCCTGCAGGTTTGGTCAAGTATCCACATATCACATGTTCAAGCTGATCTGTGCACACACTCCCTGCACACAACAGGACCCCTTAACAATGAAAATATTATTAAAAATCTCAAATTAGGTGTGAATACAGTATCTTGGTGAAACAATTATAGTGCCTGTGTAAAATTTGTCTTAATAGTAGTAACTTAAATGCTTGGGGGAAAGAATTAAGATTTTGTCTAGGTTGGGTTTTATGGTGGTCACTTGTTTTTTGGGTTTGGTTTCTTGTTGGGCTTTTTGTTTGTGTTTTTGTTGTTTTGTTTTGTTTTTTTTTTTAAACACAGGTCTTGTATAAGAAAACACAGCAAACATCACAGCTTCATTTTCAGAAAACCACAGCCTACTTACAACCAAGTCAGTACAGAGGGAAACTGAAAGTAGAAAAGACAGTAACAAGCTCCAAAGGCAGTTCTAGTAACAAGTCATTTTAAAAAAGCAGATGACCAAAATAGAAAAATTCCAAATTAATAGTTACAGTAAACTGTGCTTTTAAAGTTGTGTGATAAGTTAGTTACTGAAGATTCTGTCAAAGGGATTTTCTTCAGGGTGAAGTTCTAGAGTATATGGAGGCTGATTTGCCCTCTGGCCCATTTCTAACCAGCAAACACTGATCCTGCTCACTCAAGGAATTCCACCATGCTCCGAGGAGTGACACCAGCAACAAGTGAGAACAATACATGATCCGTTTCTGCACTAGGATGGATTAATAACAGAAATCTGTGCAGTCCCAGTTCATACAGTCAAGGCACCCATGATGAAGCTTTATTTTCTTACAGAGCCCCTGGCTTTGGGGTTCAAGTGTGCAAAAGCACCAGGAGACTTGTGCATCACCTCATACTCCAGAGAACCAAGAACTTGGGAGTATAGTCTAAAGAAATTAATTCCTAAATGCTGAAGCTACTTTTTCTCCCCATCTTTTTCCCAGAAAGCACTTTGCTGCTTTCTTGGGAGTTTCTGACCCACGGAGGAATGCACCCACAGAGGTGGCTGTGTGGGGCTGTACTCAGTCAGCACACACCCACTGGGTCATAGAAATCTGCATTTAACTGTACAGCTGTAAACTTTGACAGTAAATTCCACGGCCATTTATTTCCGTACCTTGCCTCAGGACAGAGGTTCACATTCCCTAAGGAGGATGGGCCCTGGGAGCTGCACGGGGCTCTGCAGTGCTGGGCAGTAACTCAGGAGCAGGAACAACACCCTGCTCCTGGGAAGGGCCACGTCTCCATCCCCTCCCACCTTCCATGGAAGGAAAGCCAGCTGCTTCCAAACCCCACCTATACATCTGAAATCCTGTGGACATGGTTAAAGGGTGGAATGTACCTCTGAGGGCATCTGCAACGATTCCAAGATGCAAGTCACTGAATAGGGAAAGGAATATGGCACCAAGTCTTAGGTGGAGTGTATATTTTCCAAATTAAAGACAATACAGTTCTACAGAAAAGATCAGATGAGAGGACTTCTGACAAGAGGTGTAGAACATCATTTTATAAAGAGCCTTAGGGATGTAGGTACCCAATTCTCCTTCATTCCTTGTGGCTCATTCTCTTCTCCTTTGAACATCATGTGGAATGGTGTTAGATTCCCTACTTCTCTGCTAAGGATAAAACAATAAAGGCCATTTTTTTCAACGTATAGAATTGAATTTCCAAGATTCATTTCAGGAGTAAGAGCAACCACTTCACATTTCAAAAGTAATTTGTCACAAAGATAGTTGTCCTGAAATCAGAAGGCACCTTCTATCAATACACATGGTCCTCACAATCTTCTGACTCTTGAACTGTTGTTTCTCTGACCTTTTTTTACACCAGCTCCATTTTAATTGTGTGAAGTTCCTCTGCTCTATTATGCAAAAGCCTTTTCATCTATTTAGACAAAAGAGCTGGACTTCAGGAGACCCTATGTTCCCATAGCAGAAGTTTGGTACTCAGCAAATTCACATGGCTCATTTTATATGTCCAGTTACTCGATCCCAGCTCCTTTCTCACCCAAATGATAGGAAGGATTACTCTTCTATTCATGTCTCAGTCCTTTAATGGATTTAGGGCACAGTTCTTAAAAATGTATAAGAGAGACAGGCATCGCATGATTTTGCTATGGATATTTTATGAGCAAGTCTGGGTGCATGCTGTGTGCTTGAAACAAAAGACTGCACAATGTGCTACCAGGGCAGGAGCTGTGTCATTATGTCTTGCATTCAAAGCTTCTGGGAATCTTGGGCAAGAAAAACAACAAAACAAAGGCAAGGGAGAGACACCAGGATCGAGTAAATGGGTCAAGACAGCACCGATACGATTTGTTGTTATTAAGACCTGTAATTCAGTCATTTGTCAGAGAACAAATCCGATTTAGGAACCAGCAGCCTGGCCCCTCCTTTTTTTTTATTGGCTGTTATTTGGGGGTTGCATTTGTTAGTTAATTGACTTAAACTATTACCTTGAAAAGACAATACTGGTTCCTACGTGCTCCTTACTTCTGCACCTGCAGCAGCCACCATGAGATGCTTTGGTGCCAAGAACCACTTCAGCCATTATTTATCACCGGAGTGATTAATTGACATCTGGAGCATAAACTTCCACTGCTACTGGCCTGATTAAATGTGTTGGCTGACATTTTTCAGAACATTCAACCACCAAAGAAGACATCAATGATGTTCAGGAACTTGAATCTTTCAAATGTGTTTCCAAAAATTCTCTAGTAATGCTTGATCTATTCCTTGAAAAAGATGGACACAGGATGGAAGTAGGGATACAGCTCACAATCCCCTGCTCACCAACCTTTCCAAGTCTCTTACCATCATTGCAAACACACACAAAAAATGCTATTTGTATCTTCTTTATTCTCTTTGTATCATTTTCACTATTAACTACAGACCGGCACACTCATGGCGTGCTTTACAACTGCAGAGCTGGAGGAAACTGCCCAGCTCAGTACCAGTAACAAATACCCAAATTCTAATTGCAAGCACATGCATATAAGGGCACCTTCAGCTAAAAATGTGGGTGTTTTTCTTGCAATCTTACTCAGAAATGAACTTCTAAAGGATTAGCTTTGCCAGAGATATTAGCTTCAATCTTCAGTTTCACTGCAGCTCCATCACCAGGGAGGGCACGAAGGAATTTTTACGCATTAGTTTTACATGCCACTGTTTTTCCTGTTGGGAAATTTGAGTCTCCTAAAAATACATTCCATGGATCCACAGCAATCCCGTAATAATACTTAGAACATACACTGTCTTTTGTAAATGTTATCTTATTATACTAAATGTAACAACTTCAGTTTGCCGTTTATGGGAATGCTCTTTCTCAAGATGCTTCATAGTAGAGAAATGTAAATACCTCTGAAGTGGTAGTTTCTATAGAGACTTATTTTTCCACTGAATTGTAGAATAAACAGCCCAATTTTCTACAAATCTGGAGCATCTCTCCAAAGTGGCAGATAATGATACTTTATCACTCTGTAGCAATTTATGTCTTTGAAGCTTGCTGTAAATATGAACCACTTGTGCCTTTGGGAGTATCCTTAGTATCATTAGCCTCACTATGAAAGAGAAGAGCAGGTAAAAGACTTTACACGGAGTAGGGTGGCACTGCTCAGCAGCTTGATGTGCATCACATTTTTATTGCTGGCTCTGTGACAGTCCAGTCCATCTTACCCCAGCCTCAGAAAGCAGCAGTTTCACTCCCAGCAAGAACAGCTCTCTCTCAGCAGTAGCTCTGGAGTGAGGGCTGAACATGGCCCCAAAACAGGCAGTAGGATTTTTTGGAAGCTCAGTCAGCTTTGCCCAGTGGATGTGTGAGGAGTTTGCAAGTTCATCTCAGGTTTGGCAGTGCTGCTGCATGCAACAGCCCGGGTCTGGGGCTGGTTTGTCTACAACACTTCCAGCTTGCAAGAAAACTAATGCAGGGAATCCATTCTTCCTCGTATCTACATGGCCTGAAGAAGCTTCCATGAGAGTAACCACGAGGAATTTCTGTCCCCGCTTCAGCCCCTTAGGGAATGCTATGCCCATCATGAAAGTTGAGGAAAGAGGCTGAAACTCTCCTGGGCTGGAACAACCATTCCTGATTTTTTTTGTTGCCCTTCTTTACAGGGAACAAACACAGCAACACTGAAAACACAGTGAGAGTGCAAAGCCTCGCTTGCCCATGTGTGTCCCCTGATGGATTCTCTCTGCACTGGGCCTGTCCCTGCTCCCTAGGCTGCTGTGGAAAGGTGCCTGGGCACCATCATTCACCCCCCAAGGGGTTTAGCTGCCAGATCTCCCCGTGGCTGATTGTGCTGCACATCCCCGTCCCCGCCACCCCAGCCCCGCGCAGATGCCGCGCGTTCGTGCTGAGCTCGGTGTGGGAGTCGTCCCTCCTCCACACACCAGATGGTCCTGCGTTTGTTTTTCGTGCTTACCTATCTTCTCCTCGACTCCTGAGAGTCATGTGAATCTGGGAAGGGAAAAAAAGAAAAGACTTCCCCCAGCAGCTAACAGAAAAAAAAATATAATTATCAAGAAGTTTCCTTTTCACGTGTTATCTCAAAACACAGAGAATGCAGTCAAGAAGCATTCAGAACTTTCTCAGAAAGGAGGGAAACCAAGAGAGGGGCAGATGTGGAAAGTTGCTCAGTATCCAAACAGTGTGGACAGCTCAGTCAGTGCTTCCTCTGCTCCAGGGACAAATGAGACACCCTTCAAACCAATCTAGATTGGATTAGACTGTCCAGCAATCCGTGCTGGACTAGATTGTCCACTTTGGCTGCCTTCCAGTTCCACTGCATAATGAAGAGCAGGTATTTTCCATTTCAACCTTGTCCTTCCTAAACCAGCAGCATTCAAAAGATGGTGAACCTGCCTAATTTAGCAGTGACAATCCATCTGATTTCGCTCATTCACTTATAGGAATGTACATGTTTTGATTTCATCTAAACAAAATAGGTCATACTTCTGCACTACCTGTGCAGTAAATGAATCTGTAAATCTATAAATACATAGAAACTAGTGCAAGTGAGGCATTTTATGTGTGATATTTCTTCTCTGGACTTTTTCAGTCCAGTACAGTCCTACTAACTGTTGTGATTTATTCTGCAAGTTGAATGAGATCCAGTTCCTGGGGGTATATAATTATGTCTAAACATTTTTTCTCCAACTTGATTGCATGAAGAAGCCTTAAAGTGCAACCAACCCATCTGCATTCTCAAGACTTAAAAATAGGAAGGCAAACGGGGAAATCTCCAAATGAATTTGTATAAAAGCTTCTGAGGAACACCTTGTAAAAGGTCTTGGATACCTGACACAGACAAGTGTGGTAATGCTGATATACTAAAATAGAAGTTAGATCATTTTATCCCTGGAGCCTTGGATCCTGTCAGGATTGGTGTCACTTCCCTAAGAACCCTCACTTAGCATGATAAGCAGGCCAAGAGCAAATCTAAAACACAATGAGGTCAAAATTGCATCTTTTATAACCGGACTGTAGCGAGGGGAAGCAATAGGAGGCAGCAGCTCAGCTCACAGCAAAGGAGACAATGGCAAAGTACAGAACCTAAAAATAGGGAGCTCCACAACGAAAACACCCTCACCCAGCTACGCAAGCAGAGCCACTCTTCCCTGAGCCTTCCTTTCCTTTTGCAGATCTCTCCCACCTCATGCTTGGGCTTCTCAGCTCTCCAGGCAGAGCACTCACAGGGCACACAGAGGGGTGACGTGTGCCAGGCGCCAGAGCTGGCTCCTGCTTCCTGCAGGGAACTGAAAGGGTGTTCAGCAGCTCCTGGAGAGGATGGCAATGCTCAAACCACTGCTGGGGCTGCAGGGATTTGGCCAGAAGTACAGCATCTCTTCCAACCAGAGAGAACAGTTTTGGTAAGACAAGGGTCACCTCAAATCATCAGGCTGGGTATCCTCATGGAAAAACCCCAAGTTTTAGGGCTTTTTTCCATCACTGTATTAGCCTTCGTTTTCTTCCTATGGTTAGGGCTTGATAAACATCCATTTTCCTTTCCCCTCTGCCAATGTCTGGTGCTCTCACATCCTGTCCCACTTCATCCCTATCCTCCCATACTGCAGAGCCCACTTCTCCCCAAAAGTGGTTTCATTTCCTCCCCCACTTCTCCCACCACCAGAAGCCCTCTTTCCTCCTATTCCCAGCGGAGAGTGCTTTGCTCCCCAGCTGATTTGAATTCCTCCCTCCTTCTGTGGGCGAAGAATCATTCAGAGCAGTGGCATTTCAAACTCTGCAGAGAAGGTAGGTAGACTCAATCCCGAGTGGGAGTGCATATCAAGTGCAGTGCTAGTGGGTGCATCCAACCCCAAGACCAGAACTTCTCAAACTTTCCCAGTGGATAAACTTGCCTAAGGGCCGGATGCTTCCTCCTGGACATTTGTGTTGATGGCAACTACCACAGCCAAAAACCAGTGCCATGCTATATATATATAAATATGCAATTTTTAATAAGTAATCTTTGTATTGTGTATCGTTATTATACCATATAATTACATGATAATGTTATCACAGATCACAGAAGATTCAGAAAGAAATTAGAAATATTATCTAGAAGAAAAGACTGTAAAAAAATAGGAAAAATGTTTCCATTCCATTTTAACATCTGGGAGGACAGACTTCTTACCATGAAATTTTTCTCTTCTATCAATAGAGCCCTTTCTATGAAGAACCACTGAATGTAACATTTTTAAACTCATGGCTTATCAACTTTCAGCCTTGTCTACTGAAAGTGGAATTTAATTCTTGCCCTATCCCTGCAGAGGTGGTCTGGTCTGCCTCTTAGCATCACCAACAGAGCCCCTTCTAGTCTCAGGGTGATTGGAACCAGCAGCCACAGAGTCTCACCACAGCCCATGTCTCAGTGACATTTTCATTTTGAGTCACCGTTTGATTCAAGGCAAGAAATAAAATTGCCACTGATGGAAGTTCTGCATAATTCTTTATCACCTGAGCACATGAAACAGAAGAGCTACAGAATGAATTAGTCCAGAACTTGGTGTGCTTCACAAATGTTGTTTAATGACTCTGTTCAGAACACCTACATGTTTTGTTCCTGTTACTTGTACAGCTCTTACATGTGACAAAGACACTAATTTTTTAACAGAGGAGGGAGGAGAGAGAGAAGAGCTTATGGACTCTATTCTTACTGAGTATAATAATAGTAATGTGGGGCTCCATACCATCTATATCTCAGTGACTTCTTTTAAACATGTTTAGCCTATAATTGAAGGATAATTTTTCTTATTGCCAACTCCATCAGCTCACACTGACATCAGAAAACCCAACAGTGTTCTGGCTTACGTTTCCTCACCAGTAAAGACTTTTGAAAACTGAATTTTCCTCTGTGTGCATGAGGATAATCCTTAAAATTATGGCTTTGGTTGTACCCAGCATAGAGGCTGCAACACATACGTGCCCCACAGGTCCCTGTATGCACTGGTATGTCCTGAACTTGAATCAGAGAAGCCCAGAATGGTTTGGATTGGAAGGGAACTTAAAGTTCATCCAGTTCCACCCCCTGCCATGGGCAGGGACACTTCCACTATCCCAGGTCACTCCAAGCCCGGTCCAACCTGGCCTTGGACACTTCCAGGGATGGGGCTTGGCTACAGCTTCTCTGGGCTGCAAAAGAACCTTTGCAAACAGAAGGCTGTCATGTTGCCTTTTCAGGAAAGCTACCTCTTCGATTGAAAAATCTACTTAAAACCAATAAAACTTCTGTTTTCCTTTGGTCATGCTTTTTCTGTGTCTGACTCTGCCACAGTTCAGATTCCCATGATGTAATTAGAGAGATCACAAGTGACAGAGAAAACAAAATATGTGCAAGTGTTACATATAAAAGTATTGAGGACAAAGGTTCTTTTAAAAGCTTGTTTTTGAGCAAACTGACAATGCAGTTTTTCTCACTTGGATTTCAGACAGAGGGTAGCAAAATTTACTGTAACAAACCCTTTAATTCTCACTCCATTCGGAGAATGACTCAGCACTGCAAGGAAAAGCAGCCTAAATGTTGTGAAGTTTTGACAAACCAGCCGAGGAATGAGCAAGCAGGAGTCCAGCATGGAAGCAGTCACAGAGTTTGCATCTGAGGAAAACTTTGCTGATTACATTTTGGAGGTGGTTTGTCACAGGGCGGCCTCACTGCAAAGTGAAATCCCATGTGTGCATTGAATCCAGTGCCAAAGAATTCCCTTCTGGGTATAAAACCGGTCAAAGAATTCCAGGAAGCCCTTCCTTGCAGAGGAAGCTAATTCAAAGTCCCCAAATGCATACCAAAAAAATTGCTTTCCTTCCACATTTCTCAATCTCAGGCACCTCTTTCTGCCTTCAGGGCGCCTCCACCACTATTTTCAGAGTTCTCATCTTTCCCCCATATCCACAAGACAGCTGGTCCTGAGGAACTCACCAGCCCAGCCTCCACTTGTCTCCAGCTTGGGATGACTTGGACTGCTCCCAGACACATTTCTTGAGAGCAACCCTTCGATAACCTGCACACTGAGATAACCCCAGGTTCCCTTCCTGCATCTCCTGACAGACCTGTCGATTTGTCCAGCTTCTGGAGGAGACACAGCGAGACCAGGAATGGAGGGGTCAGATGAGGGGTATCAGAGATAAGGAAGATGCCAGGATCTGGGGGAGGGCAGGGGGAAAGGAAGAGGTTACACAGGACCAGAGGCTGGAGCTGGTCACTGTGGAAGATGCTCTGGGGTGAACTTGCAGTGTGGGCTGCTGACCCTCTGTGACAGCACAGCTGGGAAATCTCAGTGCGAATCCCTTCACTTCACATACAAAAAGAGCATAAATATTTTTCTTCCTCTGGCTAATTCTTATGCAAATAGAGAGACGTTACGAGTTATAAGAAGCTGCTGCTCCCCCGTCCAGGTTCACATCAAGTCTTTGCTTCACAGATACCAAAACATGAACACATCATGTCTGGGAAGAGAGGCTTCATTCCAGATCCAGGCTGGATCAGAGACAAAAGCTGGCACGGCCTCAAATCTCCAGGAGAAGCCATCGGGGGACACTAAGACTGATCTCTTCCTGTGCCTATTGCAACACATCTGCTTGGGCTGGGATTCCGGGCCATCCCCTTTCTGACAAACGTCAGCAAGCAGCGTGTGCTCCTGAAGGCTTTTACATCTGTGTCCGGCTCACGCTCGCCCCAGAGGTTCCTGTTTCATATCCTGTTCTGATGGCTCTGCGTGTGTCATGTACATCAATGTCCAGCGCACACAGGGGGCACGAACAGTTGTATAAAGATTATAAAGTCTGAGAATTTGTTAGGGGCCAGCTTGGTGTTAAAACCGCACTCCCACTCCACAAATGCGCACGGACACTCTGCACCGCAGCTTGTATTTCAGAGGGAAGTTAAGGCACAAAACTAAGAAATTTGGTTCCCAGCAACCTTTTAACATGCACCTCCCGAGACTTTCTTATTTTCAGAATCCTCACCAGTGTGACAAACTGGCGGCGAGAGCCTGCAGCTCTTCCCCACCCAATGAAGTGCATTGCTGTAAGTCCTTCAGAGGCAGTGATCTCTGGGAGATGGGAACAGTGAGCAGTAACAGAGACAAGTGCTGGCTTCAAGAACTTGAAGGAAAACAATTCTCCCAAACAGTTCAAGTGTGTGGCAGAACTTTGAAAATCTTGTGTTTCTTACCTTTGGGAAAGAAATGTTTTGATTTCTAACGAACAGGTCTCTTTGCATCCGAGGCCTGCATGGACACTGTTCTGCCAAGGCACACGGCCCTTTTAGCCATCAGGGCTCCTGTGCTGCCTATTGCTGCAATTCCAGACAGCAGAGATGGGATTCCAGGCTGCTGCTGTGGGGCGTCCTCAGCTCACACCCACACAGACTCCACACGCAGTTCTCTGCCGACATGATTTTTCCTACAGCTACCCCTGTGCTGGGCACTAATCCAGGGAAGTTAAAAACCCTCCCCCATCACACCCACTCAGCACTACAGTATCTGTTTCCCAATCCTTCTGATAAGTGTTCCTGTTATTCTGTTCTAATCTTGTCCCAAACACACCAGCATGCCCTGAAATGAAACAGCAAAGGAGAACTCAAAAGAAGCATTTACCTGCAAGCAATTTTCCAATAAAAAGCAGAAAAATAAGTCCCAATCCAAATCCAACAGAGCATCACAGCTCCTGTCTGCTCCTCAATAGCAGTGACCATGCCAGGACATTCATTGAGTGCTACACTCAGCAGTCAGACAGAAAATATTTCATGCAATAAAACACCACGGGCAGGTTGTTTGGTTCTGCTTTTCATTCTGCAGGTTACAAATGTTTTGACAAAATTTATCTGACTTGCAAATAAGTAAATAAACAAGTCCAAAGACGCTTGATGAAGGAACTGTATCTCCTGATAAAAATACTTTCCCGTGTCATCTCCAAAGGGAATGCAAGTCTTCAGTGGGTAACAGACCAGTCCTACTGCCATGGCCTCCTCAGTTAGACCCAGATTACCTCCAGCCCCTGAGCAAGAACTGCAGCACAGCTACTGCTGCTTTTCAGCAAAATCTGAGCATAGTCCAGACTCTCTGAGTTACCTGGTTAATGCTGTCACTCTCTGTGCTACAGATGTGCTCCTGTGAGCAGTGTTTACACCTCCTGTCAGCTCTAAAGGTGTAAGAGTAGAGTATATCCATGGAAAAGACTTGTTACAAATCCCTGTTTCAAGTTAAGTCTTCATCGACAAACAGCATTTTGGGTTTTAGGATTCACATGCATTTCCTCTCTGAGACAACAGGAAGATCTTCCTTCTTCCAACTCCTAATATCAGATGTGCCCTAAAAAAAATCTCCTGAATTGTTTCATTACCAACTCAAGGATTCCTCAGATTGAGGAAGAAGGGCTGTGTACCACATGAGAAAAAGGATTGCCCCTGCATCATTGGTTCTCCTCTGAAACTCAGAGGAGGCTGCTTTGTGTACAAAACACTGAGCTCTGGGAGCATGAAACCCCTCTCAGTTCACTACAGGCACAGCAGGTCCAAACACACCATGGAGCTGGTTATCTGTAGATATTTATAGCACCCCACAACTCAGAACAGGTTGAAGACTGAACATGCAAATAAATGCATCTGAGGAATCAGAGAGTACAGGTTTCTCAGTCACCAAAACTGCTCTGCAGTTTTTCATCTTCATTTACATCTGCTCTTCTGTCTTCTAAAAGAGCTTGTATATATTTAACTGTTTCTGATGTACTATAAAGAACTGTGAAGATTTTACACTTCCCTGAACATGACCTGAAGGCTTCAGATTTATTCAGACAGAAATCCCATACTTTATTAAAGATAAATTATGGGACTACATAATCAGATATAATTAATATAATGTGTTCTCATTCTCCAAGGAGGAAAAAAAAAAGAGAGTGGTTATCACTGTGAAATATCAGCCATGGATTAAAGCAGAGTAAGAAAGAAAAGGATTAAAATGTGGATTGTGGCTCTTGGTCAGATACACATCTTTAGTAGAGCAACTTTCAGCTAATAAGTCATTTTTCCTCCATCCACCAACCACTAATCTCTTGTAACTGTGTTCCAGGTTACAGACTAGAGTGGAAATCCATGGAAAATGCAGGCAGGGTGCAGATCCTGGATACCTGTATTTGTGATGCCGTTGACACAGCAGCGGCTCGGGGTGCTCCTGCTCCAGCCACGTTTCCTGTTTCTATAAACATGCTCAGTTTGAAAAGGGGCTACTCTGGGCACACATGTGCACTTTATGGCCACTCCTGTGCCAACATAAATCAGCCCCAAATGCCATCTCGGTGACATCATGCAAGATTTATGCTTAAGGGAGTCCACATCCATAAGTGAGTGGGTTCCAAAGTAATTAATTTGAGGAGTCCACTTATATTTCAATCTCTCAACCAGACAGGCTGCCCCGTGGTTCCCTTGGCTCTTTTGCCTCAGACTCCCCAAATTTCACTCTTCCATTTCCTTCACTTCCTCACCTTTCAGGGTCAGAGTTTAACACCACAAAGGGAAATGAAACAGAGAAAAACAAAACAAAACAAGCTGTGAAGCAGATTAAAGCCACATTTGACATCCAGAGGTACATGGTTCCTTTTTCAGCTGCAGGTACGAAGTAGTAATAATTTTGGACCCAAAACTCACAGTGTAAGCTTGTGTTTCGAAAAAAAAGGGAGGTTTTCTGAGTGCATCTTCGCTCAAAAAAACAAAAAACATCATTGCTTTTTAAATCTATTCTATTTAATTGTTAAGCCATCTGAATTCTTAGTTGCTCTTTTTTTTATTGCTTAGAAATGGTCTGGAAAGTAGAGAGAAACCTTCTTACACTTCCCTCCGCTCCTGTGCTCTAAATGCACCATCTCTGAGGGGAAGGTGCTTGCAGAGCGAGTCACAGAAATGTGTGCTCCTGCTTCTTAGAGAGGATGGGTCTGCCAAGGGCCTTCTCCTGAGCAGCACCAGAATTGCCATCAGCCCATGGCTCCTGCAGAGCTCCTGCTCTGACTGCACTGCTCAGCAATATCCATCTGCTCAGAGAAACTCTGAGGACAGAGTTCAGTTCCTTTCCCAGGAAAATCAGAAAATTAACTCCTACTACCTTCTGTGGAGGCTGGCTCAAATGTAAATGAGAAGACATGCAATTAGTCATGGGATGAAACGGTCCACAGGATTCAAGAGGAGAGGTGCTTTACAGGAGGTAATTAGCTTTTGCTTACCCAATTTATCCACAGCACCCTGAGTCAGTGGGCACGAGGCCATTTCATGGGGGTCACTCCTAAGTCCAGGATCCCCAGCAGAGAAAGCTGGAACTGTTTCACACAGACAACACCGCTTGGTCCCACATTTCTTCCTGTAAGGCCCTCAGAGCTCGTGAGGAGGTCACAGGGGTTACAGCCCATTTCTGCAGATCCCAATCGAATCCGAAACTGCAGTGTTCCCACATTTGTTTGTGCAATACCAGTCCAGAACCTGTTTCTGTCAGACCACCTGATTCAATCTTCAGGCTTTTTGAAGAAGAGGATAGTGATGATGTGGACATTTCCAATGAGATCTCCTCTGGTTCATTTTAAACATTCAACCTCACTTTCAGAAGGGATTTCAGCTCTGTTTCTGGCTTGGTCTGATGAGTCTGTAGCCCCAACCACGGCAGATTCAGTACTTAAAGCACAGATTTCAGGACCTTCTGTAGAGGTCACCATTCCAGCATGATCAATATATAATGCAGCAATGAGAAGCCAATAAGAGAGGTCAGACTTTATGGTGAAAAAGGCCCAGAAAAAGAGCGTAAAACCCTGTAGCAGAGCATGAGATGGCATGGCAGGAACTAACCTTTCCTGGTGAATAAATACTTAAACTTTTACTAAACTACTAACCAGGCAGAACTGAAAGACCCTCAACTTCACTTCCAAGTGGATTATTGCAGTTCTTCTTTCTCATTTGGGACTCAGAAAATCAAATTTCAGAAACCATTGCCAAGGTTTTGAAAATCTAATATAATTTGCTGAACACCAGTGGCTTTTTCTACAACAGCTTAAATAAACGTGCAACACTTAGCCATGATTTTGGAGATCTGAAGGAGGAACAAGATTTTTCTTTTTTACACTTCGAGTTCTTCCTCTGTACTTGCCTTATGTCTGAAGAGATTTATACAGAGGGGGGCAATGTGGCTAAGGGAGTTATTCAACAAAATAAAAAAGTGCATATGTACACTTGGAGAAACAAAAAAAAAAGCATGCTGAGACTTGAGTTTCTTATAAGAATCTTCCTTATTTTAGAGGAGAAAGATTGCATGATTTTAATGTTTATGAAACATAAATGAACAAGTAGAATAATTGAACAAAGCCATTAATTAAGACTAAACTTCCCAGGTCAACTCATGATGATATTGGACCCTTTTGCTCATGTTCAGAGTTTTAAAGGGTGGTTCTGGAGCTCAGTGGTGAAACAAAGGTAGTTTTTTCACCACATCATCCCAAAATCAGAACTGAATTCTTCCTCTGCCACAAAGCAAATCGATGATTCTTCCAACCTGAAGATGGAAGAGCCCTGAAAGAGGCACTGCAGGGATCAGCCCCAGTTAACACAGGAACAAGTGAGATGAGAGTGCAGGAGATAAAATGAATCTGCAAGTAGGAAGAAAACACAGCAGAGACTGGGGGCTTGCCTAGAGTTTTTGAGCTTTTAGGAAAATAAATGTCTCCCATCACATCCTGTCTCTTGCTTTAGTGATCATTTTGCAACTTCCAAATTTTTATCAGCTGAAAAGGGAACAGCACTGTACTTTGCACGTGATGGTACAACATGCTAAACTGATTGGATGATACCCTGGGCCAGATTAGGGATCTCTCTGGTCCTTCTTGTATCTGTGGTTGCAACCAAGCACAAAAATGTAACAAAAAAAGTAAAAGGAAGTTTGCAATAGGCAGCTATGGGCAAATCTGCCCACAAGAAGTTCTTTTCTTCTCCCTAAAATTCAAAGCCTCACTTGCACTCTGAAGTAATTCCTGTGTCTTACACAATTCTTAATTATTTTCAGGCCTTGCTGTAGTCATTGTAAGTGTCCTCATAAACTGGATAAATGCACCTTTTGGAGGGTTCTCTTCTTCCTGGTAATATTTTGTGGCAATTAATTTAAGATCCAGATAGCTTCTAAGATGCCCTAATCAACAGCATACCCTGTCCTCACCACAAAACTCCAGCAATTTGTATGTGTTAAGTCCAGACTCCCAAGAATGCAGACAGGTGCCCACAGGAGGGGGCAAAAATCCCAGAATTTCCCATGCTGCGGTAAACACGTGGCCCAGCTCCCTGGCCACCAGCTCCTGCCACACATTTGGGAAGAGGAGGTTTGAATCCTTAGCCTGCTCCAGGCAGCCGCAGCACCAGACTCCCAGCTGGGAGATGTGCTGTGGATGCCCCTGGAAAGGGATTCTGGCTGCAGGGAAGTCCTTCGGGAAACCCTGAGGGATGAAGGAAGTGGAAACAGAACGACTGCAGGGATGCTCCCTGCCTCTGCCACTCCCAGAAGTTGTGCTCTTGGGGAGAAGGAGCAAGGAGTCTGAACTGGGGGTTTGAAATCAGGGAGGTTAAGAGGTGGAACAGGTCTTAGGAGAATGTGGGAGGACCTGGGAAATAAAACCAGAGAATTGCTGCAGAGAACCAGAGATCCTTTGATCAGCAAAGGATCATGCAACAAGCCAGGAATGGAATCATGGCTTGAGCAATGACTTTGTGCCACCAATGGACTCCTGAGGGGAGTAGACATGGAAGGGGTAGGCTCAGCCTGGAGTTTTCACACTTAGGAGCACAGGCAGGGAGCCCGGCTAAAGACTGAGGGGGGATGATTTATGAGGACACAGTTAAATGGTGAAACAACAAGCAAGGGCAGACATAACAGTCTACAAATACCCACAGGAGTAAATGTCAAGGAGTGTGAGGAATTTTTGGAACAGCAAGATGAATTTCCCAAGACCAAGGTGCAGTGGCTTGTGACACAGTTGGCCAAACAGCTGAAGTTTTATTGGTTGTGACTGGCTTGGACAAAGGACGAGCAAAGGAAAGGCAAGGAACAAAAATGCGTTGTCCAACAGGCGAAAGGGATTATTCAAATCTGTTCAGGTGAGCTCCAGGTCTCCATCACCAGAGAAGCTACTGGCAATGTTCAGGAAGGTACGGGAGTTGGAGACAGGATTTTGGAGCCCTCTTGTAGCTGCTTTTCCTCTTAGGATTTTCATGGCAGCAGCAATTACAAATGTAATTTCATTGGGACAGTTTCAGGTTGATTGTACAGATGAAGAAGTCACACAGCAGCTGTTGCACAACACTCAGAGCTGGAAAGACTGTCCACCACAGCAGTGTCACTGCAATTAACATCCAATTTGCCCTGAATAAAGGATGAATGTTAAAACTGTACCTTATCTCATGCCCACTTCACCCCCTAAATAGCTCTTAACTAGACTTGAAGTTTGTTTTGTGCTGAGCACCTGCATGAGGGGTGAGATCCAGCACAAGGTCATGTTTCAGGGAGGGAAAGATTTCAGCAGGAGGCCCGGGGGATGTGCCTGATGCTCCACATGAGGGAAAAGAGCTGCTAGGACTACACTGAGCAGGAATGCAAGGGAAAGGGAAGGAATGCAAAGCCAAAATCAAACAAACAAAAAGGACCTTTGAGTTTTGGTTCACAGCGTGGCATTGCAGCTGTGGCAGGGTCAGGAAAAAGAGACAGCAAGGTAGAAAGGGAGAATGGGATTGGCTCTGAATCCCTCAGATCACAAAATTATTGCCTCAGTAAAGGAAAGAAAGGAAAAGGGGAGAAAAGAGCTCATATACAGTCCTGAATTGTAGTAAGGGGGAGAGGAAAGGGATAAAACAAACCAAAGGCACAGCCACAGGAAACAAATGTAGCCCTGAGATACCTTCTATCTCCCCCTTTTCGGACAGATGTCCCATTCCCAGTCCCTGGGGATTGGTTTGAGCACTCGGGAGGATAGAGCAGTTTCCTTACTTCTTCCTGCCTTGATTGAGGCACTGGATCACTAATAGAGAGTATTGTGTAACTCAGGGCAGGAACCTACTTCTCACTTAGTCCTGAAAAACAATCCCAACGCTGGCATTCAGTAAACAGGAGCCACACAACTCCCATGGTGAGGAGGAGACTGAGAAAAACCCAGGGAAGCTGCAGGGGATTTACTTTGGCTGAGCATCTTTAGGTGGTCAGGGGATGGCTGTGAGGTTTCAATACAAGCACAGAATGAAACATTGCTAAAGTGCCCCGAAGAGAAAAGATGGATTTCAGAACTATCTAACAACAAACTGTGCTTTATCTCCCATTTTAAGGCTTGGAAAGAGTTGACCATCCTAGGGGAAATGCCACTCGCTGTCACAACAACATCGCAAAGCATTTTGGAGATTTAGGTGTTGATTAATGAGATTCAGGTTCACAATCCAAAGAAGCTGGGGAATTCTTTTTGCCAAAGGTTTACAAGTGGCAGGCAAAAAATTACTGAGGAGGAAAGGCCTTGTAATTAAATGCTTAACTTGAGATTCAGGTTCTTCTTCTCACCTTAATGCCCAAAACACAACAAGAGGTGCCTTATATTCTTGTAAACACCGTGTTCCTTAAAGGGACAGGATACAGTGTGCAATTCCCAGCCCTTGGCAAGCTGTCAGGAACCTACAGTGGGAAGAACTGCCTGACTATGCAGAAATGTCATTCCTGTGGTAAATATTTCTAAGAAAATTCAGGTAGTGGCATGGTACCCAGAATTGTGCCAGCAACCGATTTTGAGTCTATTGTGTTTGTTTCCCTGTTGAGGAGGAGAAGTGTTTTTCACCTCCCAGACTTCTCTGGGGCTTTTTCTCTTCAAGGTTTTTTAGAAAACTCCTGAGCAGGAAGCTAAAACAATTACCTGAACAGAGCCAAACAGTCTGTAAACTTTGACTCTCCCGAAGAAGCATTTTTTGATGTACAACAGTTTCCAGTTCAGGAGACACCTTCTGCCCTTTAGTTTTGTGGTGTGTTACAACACATCACGCTGAAAACTGAGGTAGAACACAAAGAAAGAAAACAATCCTTCCAGTGAATCTTTACTTTTGTTGGAGTCCTTTTCTGGATGTTTATGGCAACCCAAGTTGCTAAAACATGCCTGCTGTACTTTTAATTGTCATTTTAAATGCCAAAACTCAGAAGTCCTGCTTTTATTGCACATGAACACAGTGTCTGCTTATGTTCAAACCCTCAGGCACTTTAAATAACTCCACTGTACACAGAGAACGTTGTTCATTTTGTTTTTACAATTTTTGCCCGTGTAGAAGGAGCTCTAAGGTCCTGAGAACATAAATGTACGTTCATGAGCAGGGAGCGAGATCACAGCTGGAACCTACCTGAGCCTTGGGTCACGTTCCGGCAGCGGCACGGGCTGAAAATGCCGCTTATTTCTCTGTTTAATTTACAAGAGCCACAAGTGGAACAGCACATAGTAGACTTACTGACGTAAGGCACAGGTGAGTGCATGGTACAGGTCCGGCTCTGTGCCTGATCCGCAGGGAATAGCAGGCTGTTTCAGCCAGACTTTAGCGCCATTACCGCTGTAGCCCTGGAGGAACCCGGCCTGAACCCTGGTGTGTTAGTAAAAGTGGCAGCTGCCATAACAGACTTCTGTGTGGGTTACAAATTTGGGGCATAAAATGAGGGTCTTTTTATTGATTCCAGGGAGTTTCATACCAAGCCTCCATTGTTCTGCCCTAAAGAATAAACCATTAGAGAATTTATAAGCTAATTTGTTGGGGTTTTTTCTTTCAAAGATTAAACAGGAGCAGATCGTAATTTCCTTTAAATGCATCTATTATTCATGAGTATTCAGTAGGGTTTATTATGGGCTTAAACACAACAGCATATATATCTTTATACTCAATTCCAATCTCCTACATGGGCTGTGAAACTCACATTTTATGTTTAGTTGTGACTGACCATGAAAGTCAAAGGGCAATATGCGTTCCCTGAATAAAGACACAGACAGGTATCTGGCCAGTGTTCATTTTTCACAACAGTTTTCTGTAAATAATCTTACATGCAATTTTGCCACTTCCTCTCTGCAGGAATCTCTGGGAGTAGGTTAGCAAACTGTGGCTTGCGGAGGGCTGACACACAGTATTTATGAACAGAGAGGAAATAAATTAATTTCAGCATTTGATTCAACATTGGAGAAAAGCTTTTTGCAGTGTTTAATCACCCACAGTAACAAGAGGAGGTACAGTCACTTCTCTAGCCCAATCTTATTACCAGGAAAGGAAAATTGTGCCGAGTTAGGAGTCAAGGGGTCAAAGAGAGACACTTCATTTCTCAGTGTCCATCCCATAATGCCAGTCTGTAACAGCTGCCACTATTTGTAAAACGTGCAGAAGAAGGATAGGTGGAGAAATGAAGCCACACACACAAGGTAACACCCTTTTTAAGCAACCACCACTTTTTGCAATGACCCGTACAAGGGTCACTTGGGGTTTTCCTTCCCTTGGACTCTGGGTTTCCTGAGAGGAAGGAGAGTTGAAATACAGGAACCAGTGGCTGCACACCATTTCCAGCAGCACAGGAGACCTTCCTCGTTGACAGAGGTTTAGGAACCACATCTGAACCTCCACACTTCCTGGTGTTCTACCTTTGAAAGGAGGGAAGACGGGGGAGGAGACGGGTGGAGAAGGTGCAGAGGTGGTTCTGTCCTTTGAAAGGCCCTGCAAACACAGCAAAACTGCTCCCAAACCCTCAAATCTACCGGGAAAATAGGTTCTGATACAAGTGGGAAAGACAAGGAGATGTTTCAGCTAAAAAAACATGCCAGACTAGCACCACACTTCTGCTTAAAAAGCTGTTTATAATGAACAACAATTACTTACAGTATCACTGTGAGTTCATTAGAGGACTCAGACACTGAAGAGCATCTGGTTCTTTGGGGTAAGGCCTGGAAAACAGTGTCTCACATCAGCAAACACCAGCAATCGATGGATTTTTTGTGAGGGCTGTTGGAATGGGAGGAAATGTTCAAACACTGACTGCTGGGCCACTCTGTGATCTAATCCTGGCCAGGCAGAAGAAAATCTGCCCCTCACTACATCTGACAAGAGAAAAACTTTAATTCCCTGGGTAACAACATCAGTTTGGCTAGGCTGTGTTGCAGATCACTTTCCCTCCTTTCAAAGGGTTAATGGGACCCCAGAGATAACAAATGGATTAAGCAGCTGTGTAGGTGCTCAGGAAATGAATATAGGTTGATTTTTCACAAACTTAACCTATGCAGAGTGAGTCATAATTTGCACCTTGCGTCACTCAATAAATGGGTCTTTTAAAAGTCAACCCACTGTGAATGGGCTGTGAGCTCTCCAAAAGCAAGAATCCTGCTCTCCTGCCTGCAGGAGGATCAAAAAAGCTTTTCTCCCTAGGTTACAGTGTGATGGCAGTAATAGGGACCAAACAAACAACTCCATGTTTGTGGGTTTGCCACCTCGCCAGTAAAAGGTCAAAAGGCTTTTACTGAAACAACAGGTTTTGTTTCATGAAAGATGAATTGTTAATCATAAATGTGTATTAGTCTCATTGCTGCTCCTGCTATGCCTTGCAACGCTGCTTCATTATTCAATCATGCTTCACAACAACTTTTTAATTAATACCTATGTTAGCAAAATCTTGAAAGTTTTGCTAAATAACATCTGCTTTTGTGCATTTCAACCTTACACTTCTGTGAGAAGGAAATGTTTCTATTCTGTAGTCAGCCAGGAGAAAGAAAAGCAAGTAGAGAGGATGTCTACATGTTCACAGGGATCTCAGCACTGAGCAGACAGAATAATCATCTTTTGTTGAATACAAACCTAACGAAAAACAAATCCAACAATACCCTTTTGTTCTGAGCAAGAAAGGCAGGGCTTTAATAGTCTTTAAACGAGATAGAAAATTTCCATCCAAATGGAACCATGGAGTAGGTAGACGCATTACAGTGTTTTGGAGTTCAGTGATTAAATTTAATACTGTGCCAGGCAGTGATTAGTTGATGAAGGGCATTCAAAACTAGAATAGAAACAAGGGAATTGTGGCTCCAGTTTAGCTCTGGGCCTCCTGAACAGTTTGGTGTTCAGCTCTACTTTAATAGCAGTGACAAACAAAAAAAAAACTTTTGGTTTTATTTATTTCCTTAAGGAAACTCAGAGCAACCGTAAACACATAAAGCTTCAGCATTCAGGGCCAGATCCCAGAAAGGGCCTGAGGTACCAACCAAAGCACAGGAACACATCCTTTTCTTCAGTACCTTTCCAGCTGGCTCCCTCAATGCCTGCGCTTAGGGTACTGGTACATGTGAATCCCATTCGTAGGCACTGAATTCTCCCAAATCACCGTGCAAGAGACCCCTAATTAAGGCTTCTGCATCCCAGCCTCAGAGCTGGGTGCCTATGTCCTTTGTAGATCTTTGCCTTAGTGCATTAAACCCCCTGGTGGGCCTAATACGACACATTGTCCTTAACACTGCACAAAGATGACAAATCCCCCTGGAGAGCAGGAGAATAAATCCCTTTTCACTTGGCTGTGATCTCCCCTGAGCCAGCCACACCCAGGCCACAAGCACGAGGTGCTCTGAGAAGTCACAGCACGACCTGAGCCCCATGGGTACAGGTAGATCAAGTCAACTTCAGCAAAGACATCATCAGCTTTGTAGAGGATGAGCATGTTCATCTCCTGGATTTCTCAAATGGAGAATTACCCCCTCAATTCTGACCAGAGACCTCTAAAGGAATTAAAATTTTTACTTCAGTGTCTGTTCTGTCCTCACATGGACTGCTCCACCCTGTCCCAGAATCTCAGTGCCTGAAGTCCTGGGTAAGACCCACATACGTCTCACAAAGTATAAGGAAAATTAAGCTGAGATCTTTTTGCTGCAGAAGACATGCCAGTTCTTTTCTTCTTCCTTTCCTGTCATCACCTGTTCCTATAGTCCAAGAAAAGGCCATCATTATTCTGATTTGAAGCAAGTCCTCTTAAATTAATGTCTACTTTGGCCCAGACATGCTCTTCGCTGCATTAGTACAAATCTTTTGTGTTTTCATGGACTTTCTCCAACTATATTCTGGTCTAAGCAAGATTAGAATCCTATTTTGGTGATAATTTGCAGGGTTATGCTAAAGGTCAGCATTGTGCCGCCACAGATCTTGGTGAAATCTCATTGATTCAAGGGTGAAAGACTTTACAGTTGCAATTTACTATAATAGTCACATGATTAAAAAAAGAAAAAAAAAGATAACTTGTAGGTAATGTTTCAAGCTTCTCCTTGATATTTTAAAATCCATCCATCAACTAACAATAATTAATCACCAAGCATGTTAAATATTCAAAAGAGGTGTGGGGATGGCACTTGAGGACACGTTAGTGACAAACAGGGTGCTGGTGCTGGGTTGGCAGTTGGATTTGATGATCTCAGAGGTCTAGTCCAACCTTAACAGCTCCATGATTCCATGTTATGTGTGCTAAGTTAGTTGCAGCTTTCACTACAAGAAAGTAAAACAAAAAAGTCTAGGAAAAACTGTGTTGAGTCTATTTAACACTTCAAATGAGTGCTTGTGTAAAGCTCCTCTCAGAATCTCCATCACAGGCGACTTCCCTGACTGCCAGAAGGCCTGGGAGCTTTTCCCATCAATGTGAGAAGCAAGAGATTTGCACCTTAAGAAAAATTTCCAGCTTACTCTTCGCGTATTATTTGTGCTCCAGGTGGTGGTAAGACATAAATCCTGGAAGCTCTCTCCACAATGGTTGAATGCCAAGAAATGGAGCAGTTTACTGGAACAGCAGCAGTTTCTGATGGCTTTGCAATGCCAGTTTCAACTAGAAATGAACAATATTTTATATTCTGAGAAGCTGAGCTAGACCATTTTGGCAAAGAGTCTGTCTGGCTAGCAGGGGTGGGGTAGGTATTTACTATCTCTATAATGACTTCCTCCTGCAAGTGGGTCAGGTAATTCAAATAACTCACCAGAACTGCCCTTGGTGGAGTCTGGTGAAGTCTCGCCTGTAAGTAAATAGTCCCTGAGGTGCAGAGGGCACATCCTCTGTCATGTGATGTCTCAGCCGTTTCCTGGCACTGCCCCTCCAACAAATCCTTCACTTTATCTCCCTCCCATTGTAACGTTTTCACCGCTGGGGCTGCTGCCACGGCACTTTCTGCTGTCAGCGGCCTGCTGTGAACTGGAAAAATACCTGCTGAAAAGACCAGTCAAGTACTTCCATGGTACCAGAGGCTCCTCCTTTCTCCGCCTCCATTATGGACAACCATCCAGTTGGTCAGCTCTGCTTGTCCAGCTCCAAACCAAATGCTTCAGCAGCCAGCCTGCACAAATAATCAGGTTTTAAACAAAACCTGCAGCAGGTCGGTTTGTTGTCTGCAGTCCATGCAATGCTTGGCTTTCCCTCACGCTGAGCCTCGATGCCTGATACTCAAACACACGTTTGTTCTGGCATTTGGAGCGGGGCAAAAGGCACAATACGTGTGTGTGGTGGGAAATCCCAAACTCGGCAAGGCTGAGGAGGTGCTGCCTTGTACGGTGGTTGAAATGCTAAAGGAAAGGTTTGAAGTAACTCAAGTGGTAAGAAATAACTACCAGCTCCTACACGGCTCCTTGAGGCCCTGTGGATAGAGAAGGATGCGCTGTGCCCTGGCAAATCAGGGCCAGGAGTTTGCTGATCCTTGTATGGCCCTTCCAACTCAGGATATTGTCTGATTGATGAAATGTCCCTTTGCACAAACAGCCTCACCTGAGAGCTGCTGGGGAAGGACACACGGCTCATTGGAAGAACCTGCAAGCATTCATTATATTCTTGTTTGCCAAAAACACAGAGGCATGGCTTGCTTCACCATAAACATTTTGGGCAGTGCTGTTCATAATGTACCAATAACTAAAACCAAGCAGCAAAACAAAAAGATGTTCAAAGACTCTTGTGAGCTCTGCGTTAGACTGATGCCTTCTGGGGAACAGCTTCATGGATCTTAGCATTTTAGAGTAGCTTTTTAAAACAAAATTTCTGAAAATGAGCAAGTCATTTCATAGATGAACTGTGTTGTCATGAAAAGTTCTGCTTGTCTATCTTTCCAAACAAGCACACTCCTGTAAAGAACTAATCGACATTCCTAAATGTATTTAAAAATTAATTCTTCACCCGTATGTGACTTCAAAGTACCCTGATTTGATCTTCCCAAGGTTAACCCAGTGGCTTTGTCCCACAGAATGAGGCACAAACAGCGCAGTGAATGAGTCAGGACACAGAGCTGACTCTCAGCAGGAGCGATGCCTCCAGAGAGCGCGGAGCAGAGCTAAGGGTGCAGCAGTGTGTGGTACCAGCTGAACCAACTGCGACTGGCAGAAGATTTGTAAAAAAATTTTCACTTTGCTGTAAAACTTCTACTTCAAGCTCCTCCACCTCCCATCGAGGCAAAAGGCTCTCTCAGGGTCTGGAACACCCGACCTGACAGATGCAAGTCTGCGCTGGGAAGACGCGAGGCACACGATGCACGCCCTGAGCGGGAAGGTGGCCCACGGGCCCCGGCACTTCTGAGCAGGGCTTTGAAAAGAGTTTCCAAGGGCACTACACAAAAAGTCCTTTCAAAAGCGCTCCATAAAACACACCTGAAGAAAGCCCGTTAGCCCTGCGCTCTCTGTTTAGCTCAGGTGTTGTTTTTTCACACACAGAAACACATGTACAGACTTAGTGCACCATACAATGCGCCACTAAAGGCATCGAGTGCTGGTTATAACTCCATCCAAGATCAACAAGGGCTTTTTCCACAAGCAACCCTTTGTGTTTGGGAAGCCTTTGCCCTGAATTTTACTGTCTCCAAGTCAACCAACAGGTGCTCTGCAGCCAAACGTGAGCTATTTAAGTGCAACCTGCATAACAACTTCCCAGGCTGGCAGGCAACCTTAAATAGTAGTTAGGGACTGGAATGGGTAAGTTTTATGCAGACAAACAGAAACACTCCCAACAGGAAAAGAAGGGAGGAGGGGGAGGAGGAAAGGAAAATGATATCTTCCGTGGTTTCCATTTAGTTTTCTCTTACATATGTTGGCATAATCACCCTCAAAGAAGAGAGCGAGGCTCCCCAAACCAGACGCCGTGATAATCTGACATTATACAGTGGTTGTTCTTAAAATTTTCCAGTTTTGTTTTGGACAACAACATAATGTGCTGATTGTATATGGGATATTCTCTCCACTTGCACAGGGCACAGATAGCCTTAACTGCTAATACTGGAAGTGTGTTATTTCAGGCAAACTGACTTATATTTCTTTTCCCCTGGAGAAAGCACTTTGGGGTAGGAAAAAGAAAAAGTGAAAAAGCTCTTTCAGCTAGATGCCAGATGTGTCATTTTGCATTGTAAAGCCACACCACAATTTATAAGCCATGCAACTGCTCATTTGTGTACCATTCCCAGATCAGATTTTTAAGTCTGTTTCTAGGATCAGTGCATTGTAAGGCATAAAATGTGATGTTTATCAAACAAAAATCATAGCCATTTGAGATGCTACACAATTACTCAAGGGTCAAATGCATCCCTACCTAAGAGTTAAGTTTCCAGGCAGTGAGGGAATTGTATTATTCAGGTATTAATTGTTTTATTCCTGTAAGTGCCATCATTTCTGCTACTGGGATGTTTCAGTCTGCATAAAAATCTCTTACCTCTTCTCTGCCCTCTTCTTCCCCTATACAAGTACTGGCACTGTGGTTTTTTATATTTAATCATAACTATTGATATTTGTGGGGCACGGGCAGGAGAGACACAGAAGAGAGATGTTCCTGGACAAACAAGAGAGGCACAGGGAGCAAGTCAACCCCCTAAACAGCACCTATGGTGTTAGAATAACAAAAAATAGATTGACTTTTACTGTGTGGTCTTAACACAGGTTATATCAGGCCTGATAACACACAGACATAGGAACAGCCACTTCACTGAGAGCCAGCAGAGCTTCAACTTCTGCCTAAAAATCCACAAATCACGGGCGCAGCTGGAAGAGAGACAGCACCTTTCCATGGGCAAGGGAACATTTACTGGGATATACAGATCTCTGCCTGTGAAGTGGCTCTGCTTGCACCAAAAAAAGGCATCTCCTGCGCACAACTGGCTGGAATTCGGTAGCACAAGGAGGGCAGATGAGATCACTTCACCTGGCCCGGCCTGCCAGACAGAGCCAGCTCAGCTGGTGCAGTTTTGCTCTTTGAAGACTTACTCAGTATCAGTTGTGCAACAGTTTATCAGCGTGGGCTGCTTCCGTAGATACGGTCATGACCCCTAATAGTGGAAAAACTTGTTTTGTCGTAGTGGAGGGATTTTCCTGAACTAGGTTAAATAATATTTATTGAGCTAAAGTCTGCAGTTGCTGGAGCTGCTCTGGACTGACATACGCATGGCTGAGATCTTTCATCTTTTCTTTCATCTGCTACAATGCAGAAAATCACTGTCCCTTTTTTTTTATTCCTTCAACCTTCAAACCAGAAACTCGGGGCTGGCTTTCTGGATCCCTTGATCCTTCAGACAGAGAAATCTGACAATTCCTCAAACCACAGGAAACTTAAAAATAGTTCTTGTTCCAGCACAGCTACACATTGTTGTTCTTGAAATCTGGGTTAGAAAATACTTGCAGGGTCTCTGAAAGAGAGAAGCCTGAAGCAGAATGTCTCTATTACTGCATTCCTTTATTTAAACAATTAACCCTGTGAACAGAAGAGCTGCTGAGGCCGGATTTGTTATTGATTTTGTTCCTTAAAACAAATTCCTACAAGGATTCCCCAGTGTCTAGTAAGTGTTTTTTCTCTATTGCAATAGGGGGGGAGAAGGGGAAGCACAAGAAAGGAAGACACAACTTGGGCCTCTGCACTGTATTCAACTTTTTATTTTCACTAAACACCTGGGATTTTATTTTCAAGACCTCTACTCTTAACTGGAAGCACAGGTTGAAAAGTTACTGGAGGAGAAATCCAGACATTTCTTCATTCTCTCTGCCCTGCAAGTTTTCTCATCCAGGGAAGCAGGCGCTGGTGACAGTTGTACAGGAACCCACTGGAGTATTCTACAAAGAACTTGTTAGGATTTCTTTTGGGGAAGCAGGACACGGGCCTCACCTGGCACTAATCAATAGCCTCTACTGAATGCAGCAATTCTGTATTTATTTACCCTTCACCCTCACACTTCAGGGGACAACCACACTGTTTCCCCTGGAGGAGAAGACTCTCAGACCAGTCTAAACTCAATTAACAGCTCCAGATTTGAACTCAGATGGCCGTGACTACAAAGTGCTCCTCCCTGCTAAACATGCCCACTGAAGGGTTTTATTAGCCCACACAGCAACTGCTGCTCCTCCTTTGTCCTCACTGGAGCAAATCTGGATTTAGGGATCTCCCTGGCCAGCAAAAACCACTCCCTGTTGGTTCAGTCTAACAAAACAATGAAAGTAGAGCAATAGTTGTGTCACCTTAATCCAGTACAGGGACCTACAATTACTGGATGTGCATTTGCCTATTTTAAGCAGTCCCTCAGTATGATACACTTCTTCTCTTGCCCCTTTTCACGCACCAGTTGCAGTATTTCAATGACTTCCACTGCATTTTCAATTACAATCTGCTTGTGAAAATCCTACAGAGTTTTGTTGATAATCCTTTTTAAGTACAGACTACCAACAAGGTCTGCAAATGTCCAGACAGAAGCTACCCAGAGTGAAGAGGTTGTGATTTGCAAATGATGTTTCTTTTCCACTGTAGGTGGATCAGTATGTGTTTAGGGAAAAAATCTGCTATCTTTTGGGAATGTTTCCAGTTAACTCCATGCTAACCACATTTTATTTGCTTGGTTCTGCTTCAGGAACTGAAAGTAGCTTGGCTCCAGCATTAAATAACCAAGCAGGAAATAGCACAAGGTTTACCATATACAGGCTGGCCAGTGGTGGAGCGACAGATTGAACTAAAAATACAGCAAAGATTGGTTTGGGGAGATTCAGATTGGTTCCAATTTAATTAGGAGATATACAAGCTCCCAGTGCTGGTGATTAAGTTATCTTCATTGAAAACACATTGACATATTCAAATGTCACCATGCTTCAAAAAGGGAAGTGTTGAGACATAAAAGCTTAATGCCCTAAAATGAGGATCTGGTCAAAAAATGCTTTCTGCACTTTGTCAGCGTGTCCCCAGACCCAGCAGCAGGCAGGGAGCTTCCTCTGCCCCATCCCACACACAAGTAAAAGCATTAGAGGAAACTTCTAGCTGCATCAGAAAATTCATGAATAGTGCTAATCTTAAAAGTTTAATCATGGGTGGGGAGGGTGTTGATTTTGAAACCAAGAGAAAGATAGGAATAGCTTCAACACTCACATGAAAAGGGGCAAGCAAAATACAGTGCTGCAAGTTCAATATAAATATACGATGTATTACAAATAGAAATTTTGAGGAAATTTTGGCAAGGCAGTTGTTGCAAAGTCCCAAGTCCTTAGCAGCAGAGATTTTGGTACCAAAATATGCTTACAATCAATATTTAAAAGCCTTCAAACTACTGTCCAATCTTTTAACTAACTTGTTAGAAAGATGAAATAAAAGAATTTATGCCCTCATTTACTTCTGATGAACACTGAGCCAGCATCAGTGCAATTAGTGAATCAAGGCAAAACCAGCAGAAAGGAAATCCAGTTTCAGACCTGGGTAGCAACCTCTAGGTTTGTCCCTATATTATTCTTTCAACACCAAATATTTTACTGTCTCCCAATTGCATTCTGGACAAATGAATCCTACTCCAGATCTTAACTGGACTGCAAAAATAAAACCTCGACAGCTCATTTATTGATACAGTGAAATATCCAAACAAGTAATTTTATTGCTATGAAGGAAAATATAACAGCTGGAAAAATAAACCTCAAGCTGTCATTGAGAGTTTGGCTACAGAGACAAAAAAAACTTGAAATGGTTGAAACAAACCAAAAAAGCCCTTCCCGAGGAATGCTGAGAATGGGGCGAGCCCCAGCTCTGACTCCTGGCAGATCCATGTGGCTGTTCTGCTTGATGGATGAAGAGATCAGAAGCCAGGTGGGAAAGTGCCCCCCATGAAAGTAAATCCACCTTGTATCTAATCCACTAGGGAGGGAAACTGTGGGAAAAAATACACTGTTGGCAGAGTCTGAGGCAGGAAAGCTGCCACACTATTCTGCTGTACTTGGGAGGAAAACAGGAGCCCAGATGTTAACACGGGGTCTCCCTAGCCTGGAAAAAGAAAAGGCAAAGAATACCTATCCAAGAAAGTTACTCCTACCATTCTCAGTCTTCCCAGTTCTATTTAAAGAAAGCAAAAGGGCCAAGAGAAGAAGCTGTTGTGCAGCTCTGCACAAACACCCGCAGATAAGGCTGGTACCAGGTGTCAGCTTGCCCTGCAAAGTCACTGAAATGTCAAGGATTGTTTTTCCTCTACTCCCTTTCTCTTTCCTCCGACTGGGAACTGCCAATGTTTATTTAAAAGATATCCCTCGTATTTGGCAAGAATGCCAGCGGGGCAGACGTTAATGGCTCATTCTCTGGGGCTGGCAGCGCGCCCCGGTGATAAGGCGAGCCCGCCTGCCCCAAGGCCCGCAGCGGTGCCATTCGCAGCAGCCCGGCCACATGCTCTGCTCCACGGAGGGCAGCAGCCTTGAAAAGCTGCCTCCAACTTAGATTTGATCTGACCCATAAAAATCGTGGAATAAGTAGAGAGGCAGACACGGGCTACGGAGGGGCGCTAATCCATCTGCGAGACCCAGGTCTGGTGCTGCTCTTTGGCAGCGGCGTGGAGAATTCGCTCAAACCACCGTGAAGTCGCGGCCAGTGTTTCTGTTCGCTCCTCTGCCCTTGAACTAGAGCTCAACCTGGGAGCCCTGCTAAAAGCAGCGCAAGTGAGGGACCTCATTGTACTGCTGCAGCTCAGCATGGAACGACAACAAAGGCAGACGTGGTTTGAGCTCTGCTCTGCCTTTGAGCAGCCATCCCCGCAGGAACACGCTTCATGCCAGTACCCCCTGAGAGGGCAAGCCTGAAGGAATGTGGTATTTTGTGTCTCGAGATATATTTAGATTAACATTGTTTACTATTAATCTTCTCTGCAAAGCCCTTTCTTTTCCCAACAGACAAAAAAAGCCCAGGATCCACCCCTGTTATCATGTGTTTTTTGGAAGACGACCTTTTTCTGTGGCCCATCAGACAGCACAGACTATAATTAAGGTGCTTATAATACAATTTAGTAAAAGCAGGAGCTGGGGCACAGTAGCATTTACGGCTGTGATTGAAAGCCTTAAAGGTTATGTGGAATTGACCAAGTAGTAATTTTATCTGTTTGGAGCTGGCAAAAAAAGGAAACTTAGTGCTCATTTGAGAAGTTGGGCTGCCACTAATGAAGTCAGAGCAAATAGAGATGCTTTCCTGCTTCTCATGAATGCAAACAGTGAAGGGAACACCCCAGACAGGTGTTCCCTCCAAAAAGAAAACATGCATAAAGATTTAGCTACCTTTTTTTTCCTCTGGATTTCTTTTTTTCTCACTTAAACAGGACAAAAGAAACCCCCAGGGTCACATACTGTTACCTCAGGAAGGTACCACAGCCCACATCTGCTGGTGACCTCTCCTGGTTCTGATGTGGCCCACATTAAAATCAGGTTCAGGACATGATAACACCCTCATGTTGAGCTGTAAGTCATTCCATTCCACGAGTGATGGCTGATACTTCCAAAGGAAATTCAGTGCTGAAATAGAAATATGTTTCTTTACTTTCTGACATTTCATTGTGCCTTTGCACAGCCGCTCCTGAGGTTTTTAAACAGGATTGTTCTTTGAAAGAGATTCCAGCAGCAGCACCAAACTCAGACATCTGGAGCTGTAGAGCCATCCTCAGTCTCAAGGCTATCATAAGAGGAGTTGGGAGAGAACTACACAAGTCCAGACAGAACTAATCCAAAAGCAACCTGAGGTCTGGTCTGATTTTTCTGTTCTTTACTCTGATTGTAAGGCAGACATTTCGGTTCCTGCCCTGAAACTTTACTGGGTTATCAGCAGTGAAAGTTATTGAATTCTAGGATGCAGCTTTGCATTAGCATCAATTCCTGCAGTGGATATTTAATGTGGAGGTTGTTTGGTATCGAAGTGCCTTGGACTCACAGCCTTGAATTACTGGAGCTTAAGAAAGACAAGTCACCCATGGATGTAGTGCAAGGTAAATCACCCATGGATGTAGTGAAGCTGAAGTCACCCATGGATATAGTGCAGGGTCTCCAGGCTGTGATGGCACGGGCAAAGCAGTCTGGAGAAAAAAGGAGCACTTCTGCAAAGTGGGATACACAACTCGCGCTGTAAACACCATTTATTGTTGTTTCTTTCTCTCTCACTAGGAGACAAAGGTTGTGTTTCTCAGCAGCAGTTTTACCACGACAAATAGCAATCTGATTCCACGGTATGACAGCTTATTCCTAGCACTAGGAGTGGGTGCACCAAGGCAGGACAGATGGAGGCTGTGCCACAATCAACATTCAGAGGGGTGTCTGTCCTCACCCACTCATCTGCCTGCTCATTCCTCTCCGACTGCTCTGGGACTGCTCTGACCCCACCCGTGAGCTGTTTCTTTCCTGCTGCCTCCTTACTTGTTTTCCAAGAGCTTTCTTGCTGCCCACATGTGTCCCCTCCTCCTCTTGGACGCTGTATTTTCTACAGAAGCAACAGATTGCTGTGGTGTTGTCCTTTTGCTCTAATGAGAGAAACTCCTACAACAATGATGTGCATGTGCTTCTTCCCTCTTTGTTTGGCAGGCGACTTGGATATGCACATCTCCGCCGGGATCCGACTGTTTCTGTGGGTCCTACCCTTACTGCCCCTGCTCTCTCAGCTTAACAAGCTCCTCTCTCCCAGCCCTACACCTGCATCATTTCTGCTGCTTCTCCCCGCGCAGCCCTGGGAGCCCCCACACTTCCCCTGCCCTCCCTGTCTCCGGAGGCTGCTGCTCTCCAAGGGGAAACCTTTGACACACGGCGAGGGCAGCACCGATCTCAGTCTCACTTCACAGATGCTTACGAAGTTCTTTATCATCCTCTGTTTGTCCACGGCTGGAGTACAACGCAGGGTTTCTGATTTCAGACACAAAAGCCTGGCTCTCAGTCAGGCAGGATGGACTCCAGGGTCACTGCTGAAACACCACTAGCACTGGTCCATTTTCTCTGGTATCCCGGCTCTGTGGTTGAGCTTTGTTTTACAGGGATATCAGGTTTCTTTCTCATTTTTGCTCATTATAATTTTATTTCTGAATCATGGATTCCAGGATGGATTTTAAAACCGGCAGTGATCATTGTACTGATACTGTTCTAAGATCTCAAAAACCTGCAATCACACACAAAAAGGCTACAAAATGTAGCCTTTAAAATCATCTGGGGAAGAGAAGGAATGGTTATACTCACGTTACTACAGGCAGTGACACTCTTACAAACCTGTGTGTTGGTAGTAAGAGAACCCAGATCCAAAATGTGCTCCCCAAACTGTTTTCTAAATCCCCTGGAGCACCAACTAACAAATTCATGTTTCTGTGCTCTGGTTAATCTCAGAAGAAAACAGCACTGCTTAGCACAAAGCCAAACTCTCACTGACTGAGGGAAGTACAAAAGTGCCTTTTCTTAGTAGTTAAGAGTCGTATCTATCGAAGGGAACTTAATGCAAAGGACAATTCTCTGCCTCTCATTCCCTTCAAAACCACAACGAGCCTCAGGATTATGAGTCTATTTAATTTAATTCTTTTTAGACCATTTTCCTTTACATGCCTCACCTTCTTTCTAAGCACTTTATTGGATTGCTTCTATTTCTCTGTAGATCCCACCTGCCTCCCCAGGTCTCCTGGCTGCCCCTGGCCCTGGTGGGCTCCTCCTGCCACTGGTACAGAGTGGCACAAAGTGCTCCAACTCCCAGGGCTGCAGTTTGAGCCCCATAAAACAGCTCCTTCCCTTCTGGAGCCTTGAAGGACTGTGGAGGTCATTTAGAGACCAACCAGCAGCTGCTGCTGATATGGGGGAGGAGGTTGCCCAGGCTGAGGATTGTGGCTTTAAGGGAGCACCACACTTGGGACTCTTATCAGAGGATAAAGTGTCTTTCCATTACAGCCAAACCTCCCTGAGGATGCGGCCATGCTACACAAGCCTGTGCATGTATACACATCTGTATTGTGTTCAAACTCCAGAATTCCTCCTGTTTTCTCTGGTGTTCAAGTGTCTCTCTGGTCGGAGCGAGGCAGGACTGTGAACCCCCCTTCTGAACATCCTCCCGGGGAGCCCAACCATGGCCTGAGACTGCTCCTGTGCTCCCCATTAAAGTGGGAAGGAAAAAGAGCAAAGCTCCTGCAGCTCAGTTAGGTCAAATACGAGGTTTCATTTGCCCGTTTGCCTCATTTTGCTGTCATCCTGAAGGGAAAAATAGGGGGTGGGAAGGCACCAGGAGAGAAAAGCATCATAAATCATTCACTGTATTAGCAGGAGGCTGGGTCGGCAAGCCTTGCTCATTTAGCTACCTTAAATTTCATCCAACCTGCTTATCCCCCAGCTGCAGGAATAACAGACCACTTGAAAGGTAATATTTTTGCTATTAGTGAAGAAAGGAAAAAATGTGATCTTTGCTGTAGCATGGGAATAATTTTTCCAGAGCTACACAGAATGAGCCTGAGTGAATACTGCTATTTTTGGCAATAGCCCTCCTGTTTAGCTCACATCAATAATTTTAATGCTTTATTTGTGGTTTGGGCTATAAGAAATGGTGAAAGCCTGTGGAGAAAAAAAAAAAGTGTCAAAATTAGCTAAATAATTTTGAGTTCATGACATTCATAAAAATACATGAATGTTTTCAGAATTCTTAGAGTCTATACATGCTCATAAAGCTAAGCTATGAAAGCATTTTATTTTACATATGCAAACATCACCGAATTACTCTTTATGAGGTTTTAATTGGACCTCTAAGGTTTCAGTGGTTACAATGACAGACTGTCAAACGTTCTTAGATTCCTGTGTCTTGCAATGTCAGGAACACAGAGCATCTCATGTTTTGTCCCAGTAGCATTTTTCGCAGTATTTTTCACTTTTTATATCACAGCAGCACTGAGTCAGAGGCTCTGGTGTTTGAGGTGCTGCCTAAACAAAGAACTAAACCAGACTTTCAAGGTCCCAAAGCTCTTTACGTTTGATGGGGAGATATTTCACTCCAATAATTACAGCTGACGTTGCATCATCTTCCTTGCACTCCCCCAGCAGTTCTGACCCCTCTGTAGGTGGCCAGAGACCCCAGTGCTCCCTCTGAACATCACTTTTCCTCCCACGTGCTACCACTTCTGTTCCAGCATCTGCTTTGGGAGAGAGAGCAGCACTACTGGACTGTATGTGGGAAAAGATGTGCCATAGGTGGGAACGTTTCAGCCAAGAAATCCCAGAGCTCATTGCAGACTGGTCACAGGGTTCAAAACACTTCATTTCAGAAGAAAAAGTTTGATTCTTAGCTTGCCCCTGAAAAGTGCTCCCTTCTTCTTTTACAGAACTTATCCAAGTCCTGCTAATTTGTAAAAAATACACACAAAAAATTATGTAGTTGACCACCCTTACAAAAACCACATTAAAGCATGAACCAGCCCACCCAAATATTCACACTATCTTAAATACAAGAGGAATCATACCCTAGTTAGTCATATTGCTCAGGCTGCTCTAGTTGGGCATGTGCTTCATTACTCAAGTGGATTAATCAAGGAAAGGTATTAGCTGGGACAAATTTTGTCTCCAACACAATCAAGAAATGAAGATACTACTGACATTCATGAAAAAAATAAAGATTTTCTCATGTTTTTACAGGCAAACAGCTACACAGAAACATCCATTCAGGCTCAGCAGATCTAGTTTAGGACTGTTGCTAAGTGAGTAACTTGGGCTAGAGGAGGAATAATCATTTTTACTACTGCATAGCAACTCTGTTTTCTTCTAAAAATTACATGTTTAAGTTCTGCAAATTCTGCAGCCAACATTAAATTCAAAATGGTCACATTGACAGAAGAAAAAGTAAAAGTGCAAGAAGGGAAACTCTGGTGCCTTTGCCCAGTCAACCAATGCCCTTTAATGATGTCAGGCTGAGACTTACACACAGAAAACGAAGTGACCAGTACATTTTATTTCATTTTATTTTCCATTTGAAGCTAACAGGGTAGCAAGGCCATCTGCATGGTGTTTACATCATGTACTGGCTGCAATTAGAAGCTGTGAATTTGGTCATTAGTTGACTGGTTTAAACACAACCATGTTGGCTGAAATTCGGCTGCACCGGGTTCAAGATCAGCTGTTGTGGAGTGTGTTATTGTAAAGATCATTCCTGAAACCTGGAGATAGAGGTTCAAGGACCTCTAGAGAAAAGGGACTAGAACTCTGCTTTCCTATGGCCTGGGTAACAATTCCCTTCATTAGACTTGAGTTTCTAAATTCTATTTATTCTAAATCAAATTATGAGTGTTTGATAAAACAGCAACTCATTCATAACAAAGAAAACATTACGGTTATCAGATAAATTAAAGATAAAACTAATTGGGAACAGAGATAACTGCATTTTCTAGCAAAATTACAAAAATAAGCTATCACCATAAAATATGAATGCACTACCACCATGATTTGAATGTACAGAAGATAGGAGTTTTCACAATGTCTCTAAGATGATGGGTTATCTTTCACTGTATTCCAACATGCTCAAATTGTGGCGTCTGTCCTCAGTTCAAGAACCTCTTCCCTTTTCATACATCTTTTAAAAACCAAAATTAGTGTTTTAAAGTAGCTTTGCTGCATAACCTCCTACCTCAAGCCACTGCCTGAGGCACAGCTGCTGTGAATCATTATATAGAAAAATATCCCCCTGAACGAGGCTGTGAAAGTGCATCAGAAAGAATATCAGGATCTCCAGAGCTGGCACAGAGAATCCCTGCAGTACAAGCTGATGAGAACGAGCAGATTTCCAACAGCATAAAGCTTGAATAACAGTGGTTGAAAGGAGCTAAATAGGAATCAGCCCCACACCGGTTAGGGGCTGCAAGGGAACATGTGGCCTCAATCAGGACAACGCTGGGTTTGAGAACAAAAGCTGCTTCTCCCTTTCCTGGGGACACTTCTTGAATTACATATTCCTTTGCTCAGGAGACGTGCTGGGCCACGATACACAGATAACCACCAGCTTGGGCGCAAGGCTTCCTCCTGCTCCACACCACTGTAATTATCTTAAGCAGGGTTTACAAATAAAAACTCTGCTCCCCAGCCCCTCATTTCAGTATATTCCACCTGTCATGATACATGGCCAGGGACCACAAACCAGACATGGCCTCTGACTTCAGTTCAAACAACACATGGCCCAGAGTTTCCAAGTTATTATTTGATAATACTGGAAGGTATTGCAGTGTGTGGTCCATCAGAGACATCTGAGCTGCTCACTCACCCCACAGCGAAGGAAGGTTTCCCATGCTAGTACCTTTTTGCTGGCCTGTAATTTGAAAGGGATGGTTTTAGAGCTGGTTACAATTTAAACCTTCCAGCGCTGAGCAGGTTTTGGACTATAATGCCAACTTTCATTAGGGAGGGAAATACGAGAAAAAATCCTTTAAAATTTAGATTTTTGACAACTGTTTTATTTCACATTCAGAGCACGCCAGCACCCTTGTACACATGGCACTACACAAAGTAAATGCACCATAAGGAACTCTAGTTCATGGAATCAAAGAATGCTTTGGGTTGGAAGGGACCTTGAAGATCATCTTGTTCCACCCCCTGCCATGTGCAGGGACACCTTCCACTAGCCCAGGGTGATCAGAGCTCCATCCAACCCCGCCTTCTGGTTCAGAAGGGGAGCTCAGCTTTATAGACTTGAATTCATTGTGAAGTCTCCTCACACATCAGAAAAGGAATGTGCAAAAACATAATGCAAATGTCCTTCCCCCGTTCCAGCCTTAATAGCTTTTGAACCAACTAGAAGATTTCAAAGACATTTAACAGTGCAGAAGAGATTTGTAAGATATGAAACTTCTATGATAGAACTGTGTGAAAATAGGTATTTGTGTAGGCAAGAGAAAGGTGATTAGTGCTTCCAGCAAGGGAAAGGTTGCAAAATGGGATTGTCCTTAATGAGACATCATCAGCTATTTTCCAAGCTGGAAATGAGAAATATGATGCTTTTCCCCATGGTGAGATATTTAATTACAGTTTTGACCTAATATTCACTAAAAAAACCCAACACAGAATACTAGAGTCAATGTATTTTACTTTTCCTTTTCCTTCTTTGGATTAAACTCTTTTTTTGGAAAACAGGGTAACAAGAGAATTTTCTGGTTAAAATAGTTAAAATGTGATGGTTGATCTGGAGGTGAAAGAAATGGGCAAAGAGAAAACTAGAGGAGCATTTTAATTTAAAAAAAAAATTAAAAAAAAGAGCACCCGCTAACTTTGATCAGATTTCTTCCACTCCCCCCAGCCTGCAAATATAAACAGATGGGGTGCCTCAGGTAAAAGATATCTGGCAGCATGGAAGGATCTCTTCCCACTGGTAATGAGGAGACGGATCGTATTATCTCGCTAAAGTAAATATTATTTTAAGCCAAAATCTCAGTTATGCTTCATGGGGTTTTTTCCTTCCATTTCTGAACAGATCCCGCTGGGTTCAAGGTGAAATCATCTGGCACGTTAATAGGATTGATCTGTAGAAAATTATGGGCCAAAAAAACCCCACCCAAACCAACAGCGAAGGACCAAACGCCGCGGCTGCCACAGATTTCATCTGGGTCATTGCTGCGGCCTCAGACCTGTCGTTTGTAGTGGGCACAGAGCTCCTGGCACAGTGAATTCCTGGGAGAGAGGTGTAGAGACAGGGAATGGTCAGGAGGCCGGGTGGGGAGTTCACCTTGCGCCCAGTGCAGGAGCCCAGGAGGCTGCACAAAGCCGGCATTCAGAGCACAGGAGCGCTCTCACTGACACAGACACTTTCCAAAACATTCTTAACTGGAGTTTTGGCGGAAGGTGTGACACAGCTTCAAATATTTGTTTGTTTCCACGGGAACAACAGCACAGTGGTTTAATAATAAAACAACATCGATCCTCGGAGTTTGAGAAAGTTCCTTGGTTTTTGTTTGGAGTTAAAGGTTTACTTTTCTCTGGGTTTCCCCTTTCCCCAACAGCCAATGAGTTAAACTGTTTTATTTTTTATTTATTAATCCGTGGTTTAATGCCCTTTCAGTGCTTTGGGGGGAAATCCAAAACATGAAAGACAAGTCTTGCAAAATTTGTATTGTCCTGCTGCATTAGCCAAGCTTTCCACTAAACACATTCACGGAAGTTCACATGTTGTAGACTTGGAATATTTCATATCAGAGCTTTAATATTCACAATCTTCAATTACCCCCTCTGAATTATGGAGTCTTGACAAAACGTCATGGAAGGAGCAGAGTCCAGAAGTTGGGGCTTAAAATGTCGTCAGCATTTGAACTTTAATCCCAGTTGTAAAAAGAAGGGAGGAAGTTTAAAGGTGGTTATTCACACAGCTTTATTTTTAAATTATGTTTTAATATAAAATAATCCAAATAAACTTTTCTATAGTGTAAAATTAGTTTTATACTATTAAATTTTTAGCATAAAATAGGACTATAATAGTCCTTCTCTCCAGGCTATAGGAAGAGGAAAACTCTTCCAGAGGGTGTGTCAGAGCAGCATTTTACTTGAAAAGCTTCTGCAAAAGGCAGCTCAGAGGCATCTGTTCATTAACAACCCAGAGAACCCAAGACAGTGCTCATGTTAGGCACCAACATCCATATTTAAAGTTGGGCTATGGATACATTCCCTGTGGATTGTGTGTAAATTTACTGTACCTGAAAGTGGTAGGTTTGTTGTGTAAAAAACTAGGATTGTGACAAATAAATGGTTTTGAGACTGAAGGAATTTTTTTCCTAAAGTGACAGCAAAGTGTGCTTAGACCTCATTCTCAAGCCTGATGAACATATTTGATTATGTACAATTCTGCCTAAAATATCTGATGCTTTTGGGGAACCAGCTGCATCAAAATACACAAGAGATGTTCTTGCCCCTCAGAGGGATATGGATGTTTAGGTGCATTTCCTTCTCCTCAGCAAGAGCATCACTACTACTGTTCAAAAACCCATGGAAATGGTGGCCTAGGAAGCTGCTCTGCCCAAAGTGCCTCTGGTACGATAAACTATGGAAGAGTGTGAGGAGAATCTCAGCCCCAGTAAACACTAACCATGCCACTGGAAAATAAATAGAGACAGACAAATTATTGCTGACGTAATGCCCGTGAGAGTGTCTAGACTAAGGGAGTCAAACCTCCAGTCCGTAGGCTGGGGCTGGCTCCCTGGAGCCTTTCCACCAGCCTGCAGCTCCTTGTGCAACACCCACTGCAATTCAGCCCACAGGCACCTGCTCGGCGGCGCCCGAGAAGGCCACGGGGTGCAGACAGGGAGCCAGGGAATGAATCCTACTCCCCACCACAGCTGTCTTGTCTTTCACTTCTGCTCCTCCAGCCCCAGCCCAGGAGTCCCCCAAACGTCCACTGTCTCTTCATCGGGCACGGCATCTCCAGGCCTGCAGAGCAATGGATTCTCTCAGCCTCACTTTGTGCTCACAGGTCTGAAAGGGGTTACTTTTCCACAAGCAGTGCCTCCCTTTTGTCTCCTGCCAAGGGAAAAGAGAGGCAAGATGCAAAGGAAAGATTTTTTTTTTTTTTTCAAGTGGAGATGAAGTGAAGGGTACTGGAATAAACCCAAGCAGCAGCCAGAAATTACTAACATGGAGGAAAAAGCCCAGAACAATCAGGAGCTGGAGGAAAAGCTGGGATGGAGATTCCTTGAGGAAGCAACCCCTGAGTAGTGAGAAGTAAAGAGACACAGAAATATTACATGAAGGCATTTTCTTCTTTAGGTTAAAAAAAAACCAACAAAAACTTTTTTTAACTTCAAATGAAATCTGTAACATTCAAAAAGAAATAAATCTCTCAGCAGTGTGAGAGGAGTGCAAAATGTGTCTCTTCACTCATCACCCACAGACTTGAACTGAAATAGTCATTTGGCCCTTGCCAAGGTGTGCAGCCGCTTCAGTAGTGCTGTAAATCAAAAGGTCCCCACAGTCTCCACACAAGCAAGAGTCTGAAGGTCACTAAGCATGATGCAACAGTTAGACATGAAATATCTCTCACCAGACATGGTCCTTTATCATCAACACTGGGGAAAAAAAAGAAAAAATCTATGATGCACCTGTACTCCTTCACATCTGTCAGGATGGGGAGAGAAAAGGCAAGGAGAAAACAACAGATTGGTTTAGTGTAGTCAGGTAGACAGCACAGCCAGCGCAGCCATCCTGCTTAACATAACAAAAACAGCTTCCCCAAGCAGGGTGGAAATGATAATTTCCCTGAGATTTGGCAGATCAAACAGATGTGGGCAGTTTTGACATTTCACTAACATTTAGATCTCTCATCAGGCAGGTGACTTCATTCTCTCTGCCAAATAAACAATCCAAGCGCTTGCTCACCATAAGTAGACTCTTGTAGTTATGTGCAAGTCATCACATCACCAACATCAAAGAGTGAGAACAGCCCCTTTCCAGCACGGAAAACACCCCAGTACCTGTAAGAATTCAAGGTCCGACCCACCTCTGTTTTGTGAGAGGTGGCACAAGATGAAAATCACTACAAGATGAAAATCTCGAGGCTTCATGGGGCCTCCATGGGCAGCTGTGCACACCCTGCCGTGGCATGAACGGTCCTGCTGTTTTCCAGGCAGTTTGATTAAATTACAGCTACTTTGGGAGACTTAAATGGATTATCGAAATGAGCAGAGCAACCAAAGCTATCACACACAAGGAATCATCGGTTGTCCTTCAGAGGGAAGAGGCTCTGCAGCAACTTTGAGTCTTGGGAGAAAAGCGCTCAGTTACTTGAGGAGAGAATCCCAGAAAATCCTGTTTCCCTGGGGAGCTTCTGCCTTTCTCTCAGCCTGCCTGTTGGATCAGCCTCTATTTCATCTCCTTCACTGGACTTCTGGCTGAAGCCCACCTATGTGTTGTTTTCCCAGCAGTGCAAAAGCAGCTGCTGTCTCCAGGCTTGAGAAGTCCCATCTGACACATCGTGCTCAGGGCAGAGCAGGCAGGGAACCCTCCTGGCTCTGGGACCTTGCGACCCATTGACACAAACAGACCCAATCTGCTGCATCCCTGCCAGCCAGCCAGAGCTTTCAGTTTTTCAGTTGCCTCCACCATCTCTATGTTAACCCATGACTAAGACCAAAGAGAAAAATAAAGCACAGAGAAAGAAAGCAAAAAACGAACAAAAAAAAAAATCCTTTCTCTAAAAAACATTCCCTGTGCCAGAAGTATTAGTTAATGAGTCTGATTATTAGAAGGCAGTCTAAAGCACTGAATAACTAGGGGAAAAAAAACAATAACACAGAAAAGAAAACAAAAACCCCTAACAAGGATAACTACTCTCCATACTTTACTGAGGGCAGTAATCTGTGCAGAGGGAACCATCCTCCCAGTTGGTGTCTCCCCATTACATCCACTTTGCCCACCCATTACATCCCCTGGCCCCAGCAAGGGCCAACCCTGCTCTCGGGCACAGCCAGAAGATCCGTGAGACAAGCCAAAGTAAATGTGCTTTTCCATTTTTTAAATAGATGTCACTCAAAAAGGAAATTCAGACCTTTTTAGCCATTCTGAGATTTGTCTCCTGTTTACCTACATCTCAAGGCACTCCGAAAATGTCTCAAATTCTCCCAATTCCAAGGAGATGTGATAAGGCTCCAACTTTTTGCTTTGAGATCTGTAGAGGAAAGGCAATGTTCAAGTGCCAAATACTACAGGTTTCCAGTGGTCTCCAATATCCTGAAAATATGTTATTTTTAGTATGTGGCTGGCAGAGAAAGGAAGTGTTAATTTTTGGCCCAGTATCAAATCTGACTGAAAATTAGCAGATAGGAACATCCTCTTTGATTATTTATTCCACTTTCCATATCCGAAGAGCCCCGGAGGGACAGTAACAATGACAATCACAAGGAAAACACCTGCTGATGGCAGGTTAGTACAGAGCATTTGCCTGGCTCTCCCCATGAAAACATCCTGGAGTTTGCTTCCTCATTTTTGACGAGCAGATTCCTGGTGCAAGCAGGATGCTCTGTCAGGAAAGGGCCCTCCTGCTTTCCTGCAACTCCTCCACTGCAACACTTGTAAAAGAGCAGGAGACAAGAAGAAAACCACAGTCAACCCCCTCCAGGTGCCTTTACCATTTTCTCAGAGGTCCTTATGGCACTGAGTCAAGTTGCTTGTAACAATCACAGCCCAAGAAGTGCGTTACAATTTGTCAGGGCTCCTAGAGGCTCCCAAGGCCTTTCCTCTCACTATCTGCTAGCAGCCTTCTAAATTAAGAAACATGTCCTGCTGCAGCTTTGACAGCATTTTGATCTTGATTCCATCTGGCATGGTGCTGGAGCAGCCTTCTTTAACTCACTGGAGTTTCTGTGTGCACCAGTCGGTGTAAAATTGGAATTCACGGCACTTGCCTGCAGGGTGGACACGGCCTCAGAGAGGGATGGTGGAGCAAGACACGGCTCTAGCATCGTATTTCTCCTTTATTCAACACTAAATCAAAATTGAGGCGTCACCACCGCGCTTGCAGTGCTCCAGGTTTGCCCACGCTGTCAGAGAGGGGCTGAGGCAATGGCTGGGGGGCCTTGGGCACCATCCCCAACAACCAGGGAATCTCCTGCACCACAGGTCGGTCTCACTCACCTGTTTCACACTCACTGTATCCAAATCTCTGGTGCCACATGGATCTGCCTCTGTCACACTCGCTGCATTTAAAGGCAGTGGGTCTGTGAGACATCCACACAGGGAGCTGCAGATCAGGAGGGATCCATGGTGGATATGACCCTGGCACAGCACAGGCGCTCCCAAGGTGCAGAACACACTTTGACATCCATTTAAAAAGCTGTTTTCTTAGTAGTAGTCAATGCAAGCCTATTGAGAACCTTCTCCCTGAACCAGCCAGGCTTATCACTACTGTTAACCCACTCCTAGCAGCAAAGGCTTGGGTCTTGACTCACACTTTGGCCACCTTGCTGCAACAGAGATGAAGATTTAGCTCCAACACACATGGAATGGCCTCTACTGAAGTACAAAGCAGCTTTCCAACCCTGCTCCTCATCTCCCAACTCCCAGCATGACCCCAGAAACACCCAAAAGGCGCCAGGGCAGGGCATTTTGAAGTGCAGGACAGCACAGGCAGCTGTCACACGTGCCCTGCCCCAGAAGCAGGGCACAAAGAGCTCTGAAATGCAAGGGGAGCCTGCGGTGCTGCCAGCTAATAAGGTCAATGCAAACGACATCAGCCCCTTCAGGTCAGAAGGAATGACAAGAGGGACATGCCACAGAAGGATGTGTGGAGAATTCACAGATGGACAGGCAGTCTCAATTAAACTGTCCTCCCCTCTCATTCTCCTCTGAATTACTGCTTTAAAACCCCTTAATTATCTAAACTCAATTAGTCTTAGAATATTTGAAGCTTCCTGTTCAGACTAATTTCTCTCTCTTTCCTCATTTGCAGTGCTTGACTTGCATTAAAGAACACTTAGTGCCTGTGGTAAGGAGAACTTTACAGAGGCGGGTCAGGACTTTGGGGTATTGACAATCTCCCCTCTATTCTTCCTGTGCCTGAGAAGATCATGCTCTTAGTCCTCCAGCTGAAATTTCAGCAGCTCTGACATGCTTTTTCATGCCTTTTTTTCTTATACCTTAAGCCAAACATTTCCATTGCTAGTAGCAACTGTCACTCATTGCAGTTATTTTCACGCCTCAAGATTTCCGTGTGTATTTTCCACAGTTATTTGCAAAGCAATGATTTTCTATTATTGCTATTATTGTTCCCGGGAAACAGAAAAACTATGGTCTTAATTCCAAGAGAAAAAGAATATGGGTGGCAAAGCAGATAGTAAGAGAAGACAATAGAAGGAAGCAGTTAAAAGATTCCCTTTTGTTTCAGTGATGCAGCTTCTCCATGTAGCCTAAACCTGCACATTTTCGTTCAAAGGGCAGCCATAAAATCACTGAATTTGAAGTTTCCTACTGTTTTAGCCTCTGCAGTGGTGGAGACCAATGTAAAGATTTAATTTTTTTATTAGACCCCTGTAAGAAACCTCAATCTTAAGGTTTTATGCCCTTCCTGAAGTCTGAGCATCCCATTCTCCCTCCAAAACCTATATGAATATAGGTTGATTCCCCATTTCAGGTGGGGAAGCCCATGGGACCCCAACCAACACAGATGTTGGTAAACTCACACCTCCAGGATTGCCAAAAAAATTTAAAGGACCTTTAAGTTTTACTACCTTGATTAAATCAGATTTTTAAAGGCACCTCCACAAAACATGTATTTTGAGTTGAAAATTTTCTACTTCCACTAAGCTTAAATCTATGCAAAAAAAGAGCTTAAATTAACCTTACAATGGTCACAGGTTGTACTAAATGAAAACATCTGAACTCAAAGCAGGTCCCTGATGCCTCATGCAGGCAAACCCTCACAGACAGGAAACTGAAGCACAGACATTAAGTGCATTGCTCAAGATTAGGTACGAAATCTCAGGGCAAGCCAGAACTGAAGCCCGTCTGAGTCCTGACTCAGCACTTCAAGCACCGAGCTGTGTCCATGAGGCACTTGCTGCCTGAGCTTGGGATGTTGTGTGGGATCAGATGGAAACTGCTCCACTGCAGCTCCACTGGGGAGCCAGACACCTCTGACTAAGGGGCAGGAGCAGGATCACACCTTTCCTGTTTCACAGGAAACTTCTCCCTCCAGAATCCTTCTGGCCCAGAACTGGCTGGAAAACAAGAATTAAATTTTGCAACTGTTTCTGAGATGTTGCATTTAGTTTTATTCTTGCATTGGGCTAATATAAAAGTAGACCTTTTTTTTCTATCAAAGCACAGACATAAACCTTTTTCCCTCCTGTCCCTTAGAAGTGCTCTTAGTGAGAGTATCACCCATCCCCTGTACTCTCAGATCTTCATATCCTGCAATCTCTTCCCTCCACGAGTTTTACCTCTGAGCGAAGAAGGTTATGAACAGACCAGTTCCTTTGAAACTATGACACTTCTACCTAAAGTTTTGGTATTAGCAAGTCATTCTTTCCCAGAGATAAGCATTTTCTTAAAGCATAAAATGCATGAGGAAGAGGCCATAGACCACATTAGTCCTGGTCTCAAGATCCAGATTATAATGCAAAGAATCATTTTGTGCTCTCTATAGTTGGAAATATCCTCCAGGCTTGGTATTGTGGAATAGCCCATTTGTGTTTTCAAGACACGCTTTGTGTTTGGGTTTTTGTTGGGTTTGGTTTGGTTTTTTGTTTCTCTTTAGAGATGTTGATACACAGGAAAATCATTAAGCTTTGAATTTGTTTTTTGGCTTCAACCCAAACTACTCTTCAAGAGGTAATTCCCTTTCAGGTGAGGAGCAATTAGTTGTTGTGCCTCTTTTACCTTTTACAGGGAACCCACGTACAGAGTTTGGAAGGATGTTCCTACCTTCCAGCCACCCCACTGGGCTGCAGCAGCTATTGCTAAAAATGCCAGCTTGTCATTTTAGCAGAGAAATTTCTGCAGTGTCAAATCCATATCAATTTTGAGTCTGGCCCTACAGGTATAAAAAACACTTCAGCTAAAATGCTGTCATTTATGCAAATTATCTAAACCTGTGAGTAGTGAATATTTCAGCACTCAGCAGGGATAAGAAACTTTTTGACTTTGACTTGGGTAAGAGCCTCCTTTCACCAATAAAACATTGTGGGAAAGACTAAAGTAAAGCTAAAACTGCATAAACCAAGTTATTGTAACAGCTTCTAAAGACAGATGAGAGTCATTACATTATTTATTCACATGAGGGTACTGGGATAGACAGGATTAGATGATTTTCCCAAGATCAAGCAGTGAGTCAGTGACACAGTTTTCTGCTGTCCAGTGAAAACACAGATGTACAGTAAGCTGAAAAGAATTCATTTATTCCCCATATCAAAAGGATAAAGGATAGAGCTTTCCTTCTAGCCCAGCTCATGGTTCCAATAAGTGTTGATAGAACTGAATTTGGCAAGCAGGAAATTCACTGCACTAGTCACACATGCAAAGCATTTGCTGAAAACGAAAACCTGAAATTACTCAATTATCAACAGTTTTCACTTGCCCAAGCCACAGACCTATCAAAGTTGTTTCTTGCTGCTTTCTTGAGGAATTAGAAGGATACAACCCATCCAATGTCCAAGGCATGGCATAATCCACCAGGACATTGTGCAATGCCAGAGTCTTGCCTCATGTCTGAGTTCAAATTGCCCAAACTGCATTACTGGGTTTCAGTCAACACCAACTTGCATGGTGGGGCTTTTGACTTGTCCACGGTTCAGATTTTAGTAGCCTGATAGGATCAACCCTGGAAGAAGGAACAATTCAGCTGAGGGCTTGTCAGCCCTCAGAATGCCCTGAAGTGGGCCATATCCTGCCATAAATATTTGCACAAAAATCCTGCTGACCTCGGTGGTGGTTCTGGGTACAAAATGATGGCAGGATGTGGTCACAGTGATCCTTCTAATAATAGGTTTTCCATTGAGATCAATGGACATTGGGCCCCATTTCATTGCCAAAGCTTGGTTCGGAGCTCTAAAGAGAGACATTGTTTTCCTGCAGCAGGGAACACACAATTGCCAAATTTACTTCTGGCAAAGGCAGAGATTTATTTTTAATGCTGAACAACACCAAAACCGTCTGATACTAATTAAGAGAGTGTCTTCCTTCAGAAAATCTCAAAGAAAAATAATCTTCCAATGTGGCTGTTGGAAAGGCACACAGAAAACATTAAACATTAATATATCTGCATCTGAAGTCAGATACAAAGTAAGTGAAAACAACTTTTCCTTTACCTGAATGCAATTTTAAGATGAGTTTTGCAGACATGGAAGTTGCAGATGCTCAGCTCTTCAGGAATGTCAAGTCAATTTATTATAGGTGTTGAAGACCCAGACCCCCAAACAAGTTCCTCACAGGCACATCCCTGAGTCTGTGGGCAGCAGCCCTCACTCCATTTTTCCTGAGCCCATCCCTTCCTCGGTGTTTATTACAGCTTTGATGCCTACATGTAGAAATCCTTATCTTCAGGATCCTAAAGGATGACTAAATGTTTTCCAGTGTTTTATTCATTATCTGAGTTCAACTTTAACTGATTTTAATCTCGTGGTTCTGCTATAAAGATAAGCTGTAGCCTGCCAAGGAAATAAGCATTTCACAGGTTAACAGCACAAATCTTCTAAAGAGGAAGCAGGTTTGTTTTCTGCCTTATTTTCTGGAAAATGTTAAAACAATAAAATGAATAAGAAGCAGTGGAGAACAAGTTGTAAAGGAGCTAATTTCCTGCTCGCAGCAGCTCTGATAAATTTCAGTCCTGGATGACAGGGGCTGTGGAGAGCGAGGGGAGGGCTGGCTCTTCCTGGAAAGCCAGACAGGATAGGATTGATTTGAGACATCTTCATTGCCAGAACAGCTGGTATTGGCTAATCATCAGAAAACAGAAACTTCGACCTACAGAGAGCCGGGAGCGAGGGAGACGTCTGGACCAAAACTTCGCGTTCCAGACGTGACACGGAACAAAATAGCAACAGAAATATTTTTTAAAAAATTAAAAAAAAAAAATAGAAAA